>BGPR01004770.1:38854-55273 GCA_013235015.1 Araneus ventricosus
GGAAATGTCGTCATCGTCAACTGACAAGAAAGTTCAAAATAATAATGTTCAGAGTTCCTTAATTTTGCTTTTAAACATGAATGCTAGACAGAATATTTTTAAATAGAAAGATCTGAATTGTGTTTATCCGTGTCTTTCGATTTAAACCAAAATTAGACGCTAATAAATATAACTCTTTTAAGAAAGTCTGTCACGAAGGAAGCAAAAAGATACAAGTAAATTCGAACTTTTGTTCGCGAACGAATGTCGACGAACGACAGCAGATAGAAAGGCAGAATATAATCTCATTTGTACGTGCTTTATCCTTCTCGACTTAATTTACTTTCTATCGACTTTCCGAGCGATGCTTCTATAATCAATCCTTATTACGTAGAGAGAGCAAATGACTCAAGAAAGCATTTGCTTTATCTCGGCTTCCAGCGAAGAAAGGAAATATGAATTCAAATCACAATCTTCATCAGAATGCGAGACAGAAAGTCCAAACAGGAAAGAAAAGAAAAAAAAGGAAGGCTTTCGGATCGTATTCTTGATAGAATGAATTAAGAAAATGAAGCATAACAAAGGAGTCTGAAAATGTAAAATAATAACGCGTCCCCCCTCTTTTTTGCAAATCTTTCCATAGCTGCCAAGGAACTTTGAATGAAACATTCGTTGAATTTCAGTTCCAGCCCATGGTTTCGGAGTTATTATCGGCGATACAAATTTTCCCTTCTTCAGAAAATGCTTTTAAGAGGAGAAAGCGTTTGTTTTTTAATCATTTCCACGGTCTAAGAAATTTAGTTGATTCTAGAGTTTCTAATTCGTTTCGGAGAAAGAATCTGAAAGAAGAAGAAAAAAGCGATAGTTTTCTTTTAATTCTTGGATTTTCTAAAGACGGTAATGAAAGAACTTAAAATGTTTTCCGACCAAAAAGAATAAAAAGAAGAAAAAAAAATAGAATTTCTTCCCGGATAGGGCGGCGTTTAATTCCTTCTCTAATTAAGAAAGTATTTTAAATAAGAGGAAAAAGAAGGAAAATGCGGGAAAAAAGATCCAAATTTCGAAGAGCTGTTTAGCGTAAATTTTACTATTTGCTAATCTGCGTTTTTTGAAGGAAATATGTTAGAACTTTTTTGGGGGTACAGGAACGGTGTTAGTTGGAACCTTTTATTTATTTTATAAAACACTGAGAATTTTCTAATCGTCTGCCATAGAAAGGTAGTTTGAAACGTACTCGTTTATTTGGAGGAAGCAATGTATTCATTTCGAAACATTCAAGAGAATAAGTATTTTATTTAACCAGTTAATTATTCATTAGGCTTCAAAATTAAAAAGTTGACTTTTCATTATAGTTTTGAAATTTAATATTTTAGTTTTCATTTCAGATTTTCTGTCTTTCGACCACTTATCATGTTCTTTTAATAGATAAAGGCATGTGTGCGTTTGAAAAATTATTTTTCGAAGCATTATCATAGAATTGTTACGGTATTTTCGTCTCCCGTCTTTTTCAAGAGAATGTAGGATGAGCACAAAGTCTTTCTATGATTGCAAAATGTCAGAGTGGAATAAGCGTTGAAGATCGTAATGTTCTAAAAGATCCCTTTGTTATCGAATAGAAAGCAAAACCAGGGCAGATTAAGTTTATTGGAGGACCCTCACACATGTGCTCATTTTGACTTATCAGCCATTGCGTTTTAAAATAGAATACTTTCGAATTCATTTAATCATTCTATATAATTTTTTAATAATAGCAATAGAAAATTAAAAAAACATTAAAAAAGAAAAACTAGAAAAATATATATATAAGAAACAGAAGAAATAAACAATAATGATAACAATACATCTTTTTGCGCGCCCAACACAGCAGCATCCAGTGATTTCATCAACTAAATTTTACTACAATTAACCAACCAATCACTAAAGAACTAAACAACGAACAATTCTCTAATAATTTAAATTTTTAAATCACATAAAAAGAAAAGGTTAGAAAATAAAATAAAAAGTTCGCCAATCGGGTTCTCTTCCATTTTGATTGTATTTTCTTTTATTTTCTAATTTTTTCTTTTATGTGTTTTAACTATTTGAATTATTAGAGAATTTTTTTGTTGTTTAGTTCTATAGTGATTGGTTGGTTAGTTGTAGTAAAATTTAGTGGATGCAATCACTGGATGCTGCTGTGTTGGGAGCGCAAACGTGTATTGTTATCATTATTGTTTACTTCTTCTGTTTCTTATATATATTTTCTTCTAGTTTTCTTTTTTAATGCTTTTTAAATTTCTATTGTTTGTATTTGTATTTTATTAGAACTTGATGCATATGCGCCATTCTGCATAATACAAAGAGTTTTAATTAATTAATTAATTCTTAATTTTAATATCTTTTGTTAAATTTTATTAATTGTAAATGTTAATAAAAACAACTCATATTATGCAATTTTTGTGATTAGTTTAATTAATATTTGATAACAATTAAGATTCTTTCATACAACAATTTTAGTTTTATATTTTAAATACGTGTACATAAATATCATCGAAAAGAGTTGAGGATTCGTTGTATAAATAAAAATGTAATTGCCTTCTTCTTGGCTTTGCGTGTTACTATTCAGTAAATGAGTAATATTTCTACTCAACATTTAATGAATCATAAAGCTCAAAAATAGTTACTTTGATATTAAAATAGGTTAAAGTAGGAATGTTAAAAATTAAATAAATATTTTTTAAAAAATTCTTCATTTCAGGGCCCCTGGTGCTTGCATACTGACCCTTGCTTTTAATCCTCTCCCCCAGGTAGCACAACATGTTGCCCAATATTGTGATATTGTACAATATTGTGATATTGTACAATATTGTGAATATTGTTCAATATCGAACAATATTGTACAATATCTTTGTACTACTAGGGCCCTGGACACAACTTTGATGGTCTATAAACTTTGGCAGTGGTTAAAAATTTAATTTTAACGAAATGGCGTCAATGAGGGAAAAAGCACAATCTGTGTTAGGGTTCTAAGGAACCGAATGGGCCATTTCTGCTCAAGGGGAGTTTATTCGTTGTTATGGATGTTTGCCCATCCTGTTTGTGATTCTGAAATATGAAAAGTTAGAACAACAGATGGCATAACTGATGCAGATATTGGACGATATTTGCCATTATTCGAGCTACAAAGTAGACAGATTTGAAATTTGGTAAGGTTTACAGATATTATTATTAAGATTCGATTGCGGTAATTGCAGTTTACAAAAATAAATTTATATCTAAGTATAGTCATAACAGTCGTGACTATACACTAAGTACGGTCATATCTGCATACTAAGTAAAGTCATAACCAGGGACGGTTTTTCACACAGACGTTAGAGGCGCTGGCCTTGTACCTTGAAACCCTAGGAGCCTCAAAATCTATTTGACTTAATGGCAGTGTTAAGCCGACGCCGAATTTACGACATTGGGTAGAGAGGGCCTTAAAAAATATTGCGGCCTTGGCCTCATGTTATCAAAATACGCCACAGGTTATAACTACACAATAAGTAGAGTACTGACTACACACTAAGTGCAATCATAACTTCACACTAGGGTGGTCCAAAAAAAGTTTTCGCTGTTGGTCTAGGCACCGTCTGATTTTGTTAGACTTCACTATAAAATACTTTTGCTAAAATTACAGCTTTATATTGACACTGGAAGGGGGTGCTCAATACAAGTAAAAAAAACACATTTTCAAGAAAATTTGGTAGTTAATAAGATGTTGGGAAACGTGTTGCCAAATATGAAAAAGAACGGTAAATAAATAGTTTTAAAATATTTAATAAATATTTCTATATCAATATTTCATTATAAACTGTAACTCTGTAACTGTAATATTATATCATGCCCTACAATTTAACCATAACTGTGAGGATACATTCTGTTTATTCTAAATTAAAATAAATCTGCTGTTGAACAACCAAATATAAATATTAAAAATAAATTGCATAGTTTAAAAAGATTAAAAATATTAATTAAAAAAGACTAACAGTTGTTACACTTTAACTGCAACTGTGATCAATGTTTTGTTTACATTTTGCTTTGTTCTAAAATAGAAACAAAACTGTTTTTGAATTGTTTGTTGATGTTGGAGTTGGTGTTGTTCGAAAAGATATATTTCTAAAACAATTAATTAACAATATTTAACTAACACTTAACAATGGCAAAAACTAGATACTCTGACAATATTTCCCTACTTGGTGTCAGATCTTCAGCCACTTAACAGGTTTAATAAACTTCCAACAACAAAAGAAGTGCTTTTAAGATTTCACCATCATTTAAACTATGTTAAATCTGTACGCAATGCAAGTCATCGGACAATTGATAAACTTATAGTAGTATGGTCTAAAGCTGCAATGCCAACAAGACTCGTTAAACATGCAATTGATAAATTAGAGAAAATTCATTCAGAATGGCTATTATTGAAAAAGAACAAGAGTCGCCCATCAGAGGCACAAAGAGAACGCGAGAGCAAATTTGTGAGAAAAGTGCACGAACTTTTTGATATTGCTCATGCTAATGATATGACAATGATTAAACTTGAAGAAGACCTAAAATTCGTGATAGATCAGCGCAGTGAAAGAAATACGATAATGACAACATTGGATAAGAAACTGGTTGGAATGCAAGTCGGAGGGAAGCAAAGCAAGAAAAGAAAGAGCCTCCGCTGATGACGACGCTGCTTCTTCAACTTCAAAAATATTATCAACAGCAGCACCATTATCATCACCAGACAAAAGTTCTTCTAACAGTGAGGGTGAGGAAGAATTGGTACGGTAATTTGCTAAAGGAAAACATGAAACAGACTCTGAACAACCTCAAGAACAGAATGTAACCTTAAAGAAAATGTTGTTTACCCACCATGTTACAGGCGCTTTAGATACAAATAAAGTTTCGGATCGTAAAGCAGTTAGAATAATGGTGCCTATAGCAACTGCTCTCGGAGAAGACGCATCTTCACTCTCAATATCCCGTTCTACTGTTCATAGAGTGAGAAAGAAGGCCAGGAGCGAATTTGTTGATGTTGTTGCAAAAAAATTATGCTCCAAAAAACCCTATTACTATTCATTGGGATAGCAAAATATTACCCGATATTGTGGGTATAGAATTGTTGACCGTTTACCAGTTATTGTGTCTGGAGATGGGTAAGAAAAACTCCTCGGAGTTCCAAAGTTGCCATCTGGAACCGGAAGAAATGCAGCTGAAGCAATTTACAAAATACTGGAGCAATGTGATCCTGTTAACCAGGTTATAGCTATGTCTTTTGACACAACCTCCGTAAAAACTGGCCATTTGAATGGAACTTGTACATTTTTGGAAGACAAGATTGGGCGAGACTTACTATGGTTGGCATGCCGTCACCATACTCTTGAATTAATCCTTGCAAAGGTATTTACTTTGTACTTTGGTCTTTCTAGCCCTCCAAAAATTCTTCTATTCAAAACATTCAAGAAAGTCTGGCACTCAATACTGAGGAATAACTTCCAAATATTGGAAGTCACACCTGAACTAGTTTCTTTTAAAGAATCAGCGCTTAGCAGTTTGTCTAATCTTCTAAATGAAACAGTAAAAGTTTTAAGAGATGACTATCAAGAGCTTATTGAAATTACAAATGCAGTTCTGGGGAGAACTCCAGAAAAGATACATTGGCGGGCATCAGGTCCAGTTCACCACGTAAGATGGATGGCCAAACTGATCTATGGCATCAAAATATACCTGTTTCGTAACCGAAAAGATATTGTTAACCTTACTAAAAGGGAGGAAGCTCAACTTGAGAAATTCGTAAAGTTCGGAGCCCTTATATATACAAAGGCATGGATTGCAGTCCCTTTAGCTTCAGAGGCTCCTTTTATTGACAAAACTTTGGAGAAATCTAAAAGAATATGAATTATTTGACTTTGAAATTAGCAATGCTGCTAAATGTATATTAGAACGTCATTTATGGTACTTATTGGATGAACTAGTAGGACTTGCATTATTTTCTGACACAGGACTTTCACCTGAAAAAGGTGCTATGATAAAAATGATAAAAAATAAACCAGATTTGAGAAAAGTAAGAGGAAACTAATGTATTAAAAACAAATCAAGAAGTAAACTTATCAGATTTCGTAACCGAACGCTCTGGTAAGCTGTTCCAGAAGTTAAATATCGATGATGCTTTTCTAAATTTACCATCTGATGAATGGAAACAAAATTCAAGCTATTTACAAGGAAGAGAACGTGTAAGAAAATTGCAGGTTGTAAATGATACTGCAGAGAGAGGAGTTAAACTGTTCCAGGAATTCAATACATTAATAACTGAAGATGAGGAAGAAAAACAATTTCTGCTGTAAGTTGTTGAGGCAAATAGGAAAGCAGATCCTTCAAAATCGACGAAAAAACATGTCTTGGACGCAGCTTTAAAATAATTTTTTTTGGTATAATAAACAACCATAAACTGTTATAACCTCAATATTGCTATATTTCAATTAAAATATTGTATTGGATATATTTAAAAACATAAATATACTATCTGAAATTAAACATTTAATTTTTTACGTTGTATGTCAAAATCTTTTAGTTTAGGACAATTTAAGACTCACTGAGCACCACTTTCTAAATGGAGTAGAGAGCTTGAACTTCACCACAAGTATTTTATTAATAGGTCTAGCAATTAGAAAGGGTCCCTTGGTTTCTCCATAAAACTTTTTTTTACTATTGTATTATGGACCACCCTACTACACACTAATTACAGTCGTTACTACACACTAAATATAGTCATAACAAAACACTGAGGAAGGTGATAACTACACACTAAGAGTACGGTCGTAACTACATACAAAGTATAATCATAACTACACACTAAGTATTTTCGTGACTACACAATAAATGCATTCATAACTACAACTGAGTACAGTCATAAATATACTACTTTGTGAACAATTAGTGTGTAGTCACGATTCTACTTGAGTCGTAACTACACACTAAGTGCAGTCGTATCTATACACTTACAGTCGTGACTACACACTAAGTACAGTCGTAACTACACACAAAGTATAATCATAACTACACACTAAGTGTATTCATTACAACTGAATACAGTCATATTTATACACTAAGTAGAGTCGTGACTACACACTAAGTAGAGTCGTGACTACACACTAAGTACAGTCGTGACTACACACTAAGTACGGTGATAACTACACGCTAAGTACAGTCATAATTATACACTAAGTAGAGACGTGACTACACAATAAGTACAGTCTTAACTACACACTAAGTATGGTCATAACTACACACTAAGTACGGTCGCAACTACACACTAAGTACGGTCGTAACCACACACTAAGTGCATATAATACAATAAGTGCAGAAAAATATAAACATAAGTCCAGTGTTTACACAATACATTTTTATAAACAGCGAAACGCATAGTGCTGATTCTGCATTTTCAGCAGTTTTGGCTTCACCCACATGGTGGTTTTTGAAGTCGTAAAAAAATAAAACAGTAGAGATACTTAGTTTCAGAAGATAAAACAAAATCATTTCATTCAGAGAACAACTAAATTTCTATCAAGGCGATTCAATGCGATTTTGATAGACCATCAAAAAATGTCAATATAAGAAGCACATCTGCAGAAGGAAACGGGAAAAAAAGAAAAAGAGCTCCTAATAAGATTGTATTCTTTACGAAAATGAAAAGAAAAAGAAATTGACGAGGAAGGGAAGGAACGACATGAAAAATAAATTTTCCTATCAGATCTAGCAAAAGTCAGATTCCCTCGCGAATTCTTTAGTCGATCCGGCATTGTGCGCATCAGCTAAGTGATTCGAAAAAGAAGTTCACCAAATAACGAAGTAAAATTCTTTTCCTTGTGCGTCCGAAGAAACACAAATTGAAGTAAACGCACAAACACAAGAGGACGAAAAAAAAAATGGAAATGAAAAGGAGTTCTGAAAGCAAAATGAAACTTCCATGTACTTCTGAAGATTCCGAAGAAGATGGTATTCAAATGTAAACAAAAACTCGGTAATGTATTCCGGATTAGTTTTGGAATCGCAGGATTTGCATCAAACTATATTTCCGAGAAGGAAAAGCTTCGCTCGGGAAAATAATAAAGTATTCATAAGTGCGTAGTTTTAGGTTAAGTTTGAATGGAAATGCCGTCCAATGGCGAAGGCTTCCAGATGAACATATTTATAAGTAGAAACTCTAACTTATCATAATTTGAATATCAGTGTGATTAAAAGAACAGAAATGTCTCGCATTCATAAATCTAATGCAGTTTCAGAAATAGAAGTCAATTAACGTGTAATAAATCTATTTGAAAAGTTAACAATGACATCAAAATATGTATTTAAATAGTGATAAAAATAATAACAAGTATTATAAAAAACATTTTTGAAGTCAATTCCTACTTAGGTCAGCGATCTACACGCTTCGTCACTGACGGTATTTATTCCTGAATTTATATCCTGCTAAATATCTTATATAAGAGAATTTTTTTTCTCCCATATAAAACTAAAATTAATTAATCAAATTTAGTTAATGAATTAATATTTGAAAAAACTGCATTAACATCAAGTGTCGTCCACTACAAGTTTAAAAAATGTATTTGAACTTGAGTGGATGAATAAAAAGTATTTTATTAACGATTGAAATTTTGAACAAGATATATAAATAAATATATATAGGGAGAGTGTGAACTAACAGTAGAAATTGAAAAAATGAAAAAAACGTCATAAAGCCTTTTTTAACATATCCAATAGAGAGAATAAAGAAAGTAATCGACATTACCCTCTGCCAAAAATACATGAAAAAATGACGCCTTCGTCAACATACCAGAAAACAAAGGATATTAGGTCTAGAAGCTGGCAAACCTAGCTCCATTTATTGAGAAAAATTCGAACCAAACGACTCAAGGCGACATATGCTTTCTCCCATATAAAACTAAAATTAATTTATTAAATTTAATTAATGAATTAATATTTGAAAAACTGTATTAACGTCAAGTGTCATCCACTACAAGTTTTAAAATATGTATTTGAACTTGAATGGATGAATAAATGTATTTTATTAACGATTGAAAATTCGAATAAGATATATAAATAAATATATATAGGGAGAGTGTGAACTAATAGTAGGAATTGAAAAATACAAAGCGAGCAATAAAAATCTATGGAAGAAATATTAATAAATTTCTTTTCAATTTATGTGCATTAGCCACGCAAAAGAAAAAGTAAAATACGAAATTTCAACTAAAAAAAATTTAAATGCAATTGCGATATAAAAAGTGCTATGCAATGCATTTCGTCTGGAGCTGATATAGCTCAATGAACAAGATTCCGTGCTTTTACTGCATTAAGGCATTCCAGCCGCCCCCCCCCCCCTCTCATCTGTACACAGTTGAGAAGTTAAAAAAATAAAAATTAAAGAATGAAACAAATTCAAAATAATAATATTAGTAATAAATGTGGCAATGATTGATTGTAAATGATGATGATTGAAATTTGATAGAAACCTACAAATTATGTGTAAAGATCACATACCAAATTTCATCCCTGTAGCTCTAATAGTTTTCGAGCTATCGTGTTCACAGACAGACATAATTCTAAATTGTGTTTTTAGGAAACAAATTCATGCTCTACATCCTTTGGTACGGGATGAGTGTAAAGACTTGGAAAACGCATAAAAAATTCAATAACAGTGAATTATTGAAACCACAATAATTTAGAAAAGTAATTTTTTTGCACAAATAAAAAAAACCACCTTTCAAAATAGATAAATACATAAGAGTAATAGCGAGCTTATTCTGATAATATTTATTTGAAAAATACAAGATTAGTTAGAAGTAGAGAAGAATTGAAGAAATTATTGGGAGAAGCGATTTTTTAAAAAATTTATATGGAAAATTGGGTTCTAAATACAGAGAGACGATGAAAACCAATGTATTAAATTTCCCTTTTTCATTTATACATTCGAGCTATAAAAGCAGATATACTGTAGAAAAATATTTTAATGCATTTTTTTTATTTATTGATTCTTCCTTTCACTTAAACTTTTGATCCTTCAGAAAAAAATGGAGATTGTTTATTTTGTCGAATTTTTTTGGGAGGGGGGAGCAACCCGCGCAAATAAATAACATGACACAAGATTAAAAACGTCCAAATAAAATTAAGGCGTCTACCAACGTTTAAAACTCACTTTAAAAAAAATCACAATTATTTTCATTGTTTTCTTTAACTCTTTAATCCATTTCTTTTAGCCCCTCTAAAACCGGGACTTTTTGGGTGGAAACGACATGAATTGAACTCTCCAAATCTGGGTGGTCATTTACCCCACCGCCTGCTATAACCTTCCCTTAAGGCGCAAGGAAATGGGCTGTGGTTGGCAAGGATAAATAGACCTTCATACCGCGCTTATCTCCTAAGCGACTCAAAACCTCACATCCCCTCAAAAGAAGGCAATCGCCTCAGATCGGCCTTCGTCGCTGTTAAGTGGAAATTTTTAGACGGCCCGGGACGCATAATACCAACCTTTACAGGAATAGAGACCATGGAGAAATTTTGAGAGTGCTGATTGGTTTTTTCAGCAGCGTCATTTATGATGTCATAGACTTATTGTCCACATGCCTTATAGTGGTGTTCAAAGCACATTTAAAGTTTATCCTCATGAATAGGAATTAACAATTAAGAATACGATTTTTTATCTAAAGTTACTAACGAAAATACCTTTATTATTTCCAATGAATTTCAATCTTTGTATAAGAAATTTGAGCTTGTCAGAATGGCTTGAAATATTGAGTGTGAAACAAAATAAATAGTGGCGCCATCTCTGAGCAAATTATGAAAACTGCTATTTTTAATTAAATATCTTAAAAAATTTTTAGATTAAAACGCAGTCTTTTCATTGTAATTGAAATTGAAAGCCATTAATTTTTAATATGAGTATTTTGCAATGTCAATTATTTTATAATTTCTGAGTTTTCCATATTTCAAATTATTTTTCCTATTTCTTCCTAATATTAAAATTTAAGTTATAAAAAAGTAAGTAATTTAATAAGTCTTTTCGTTTTAAGAAAAGGATATCATTAATAAATAAACAGTTTTTCCATTTATCTGCTGGTCTGAAAACTTTGTGAATTTTTTTAGTACTTTTTTTCCCTTAACTAAAACATATCACTTACACTCACGTAGTCGCTCTTTCTTTCCTCATGTGTATATAATATTTGCAGTAGCTGTATGCATTAGTTTCAAACTGCTACTTGTTATTTGCATATGTTGAATCTAATTATAATAATAACTGCCTTACTCTTTCGCTCGCTCCAAAACCTGTTGCTCTGACGTCATATCTGACGTTACTGAAACAACCAATTAGCACGCTCGAAATTTCTACATAGTCCCTATTTCTGTAAAGGTTGGTATTATGCGCCCGGGACCGTCTCGCTCGGTGTAAGAGGGTTAAAAACCTGTTCTTTTAAGTTCCCCAAACTGCTTTTATTCTACTTCTATGATGTTCAGAAAGATATTGAGACACATTTGTGTAGAACTTAACAGTTGAAACGATACGACAAGGAATCAGTTTTCAATGCTTTAATTTCAATTTGTATTTCATATCTTTTGACACATACCAGATATTAGTTTGGAATAATTTCGTGATGAATTTCTATGTTATATTCGTGGCACTGTTACAAATTTGTCGTATGCTGATTTTCTGTTGTTGTTGTAATTATTGACTGTCAAAGCATGATCGGCGTTAATCGTCTGCCCAATTGTCCTTTTAGATCCAAAAATAAATATTCAAATCAGGCGACTCTTGTTGAATGGTTGATCATAGCAAATCCTTATTGTCTGCATAGAATATACTAGAATATCCGCATAATAATTACCCACCGTATAGTTAAGTTTCTCAGATTGAAGGAAAGATCAAATTACCGAAAACAGATTTCGCACTGAAACTCAAATAAATTGTAAATCTGTTGAGATATTTTAAAAACTTTAATTCTAAACCTAGTTAATGGCTATATAATTTTATACACAAAGGAATATAACATTCTGGAGTGTATTGGTTTTGACAGAGAGAGTGTTAGAAAAAAAGTTAAATTTAGAAGTTTTTCTAAATTTTATGAAATGTTTAATTATTTTATCTTTATTTTATGAACAAAATGGATTTTTTCGGTCTCTATATTCATTCCATTTGCAAACATTGCTTCAAATACCATTTTCGTTGCATCTAATCTGTGAGGTGAAGAGTTATTTATGTGCCTAAGTGTAGGTTTTACTGAGAAAAGAGTGGGACCTCTAGTAGCTTCCTGGCTCCCTACCATTTACACTAGGGTATCGTGTTTTTTTCATCAAGTGCTCTTTTGATGTACGTGAGGGGTACGTTCATCTGGTAGATCAATGGGAAATCAAAATAAATTTTGATTTCCCAAATTTTTCTCAATATTTCATTTTATAGGTCGTATGTCTGTGTCCCAGTATCTAATTCAATGGTATTGATCTTTATTTCCAATATATTGATTCAAAAATGTCGAATTATTTCAGGCTTGTCTCGACAACGGTTGTCATTGCTAAGGAACCATACGGGAAAACCTCCCTCCTGAATTCCTGGATATTTTGTTAGTTGAAATTGCAAGGAAATACAAAAGAGTTATTTAAAAACGCAAATATAGCTTTGTATCACCGAATAGTTCAGTCTGATAAGCTTTTCCTGAAGCCTAAGCAAAAAATTAACTTTTAATCTCACAGATGAGTTGCACCCGATTCTGTTAGCATTTGTAATGCGCCTGACAGAAGGATAAAATTACTTTTAAGTTTAAATTCCACGTATTTTTTTTAATTGCTAGATACTGAAACCAACTCTCCTGAAAATGACCCGCAAAAGAAAATATTTTGTTATTTCAATTTGTTTTAAGGGGACACATTACCCAAAAATGACCAAAGTATCAATTTTTTTTTATTGGTTTTTTTGTTTACCTTATCTTTCTACTTATTGTATCAAAATTTCAAATTTGCACCTTTAATATTCTAGAAGTTATTTAGGCTTTTATTCACGATGACCAATGATAAACACGCGCAAATGACAACTTCGCCTGGCTTTTTCTCCATGTCGGACGTTTCTTCACTTTCATGTTTTCAAAATGTTAAGAATTTTTCCAAAATTAGATAGAGATTTCAAATTTTTTGTACTTGTTTATCGATATGCATATGATAAATATGTGCATGCAATAAGCATTTAGTTGCTTAGTTTTTTTTATATGCAAGATATAAATTGAGGTAGTGTTAAGTTTCCTCATTTCTAACCACATAAAACAGCAAAAAGTCTATATTTCAGCGAGTATTTGATGCACCTTAAAATCCACACACAGTTTTGTGTAACATATTTCAGTGAATCTACAAATAAAAGTTGAAGCAGAAATATCCATATTTGAAAAAGTTGTAGGGAATTGAAAAAAATGAATTTTTCTTTAAAAAATTCAAATTTCAACTTAACAAGCCGATCAAAATGAATTTCTTCTCTTTAAGATGACTTTATATGATTGTTAAGTTCCAGTAGTTTGAAAACTTTTTCAATAATACCAATAATACTTCAAATTAAAAAAAATTGTTCAGAAGGTAATGTGCCCTCTTAGTGTTTGTTACTTAGAAACTGCTTGCATAGATGTGAAATGAAAATCAATAAAATACATTTGCCCTTAGAATTCGGGAGGAAAAGGGGGAGCCCCGAAGAGTGTATTGCCTACAGGGCTTAATCCGGCCTAGAAAAGTGATACAAGAAAGAAGCGAGAGAGATGAGAATTATAAGTCGGCGGAAATGTGAAAAAATATTAAAATGAGTATGACATACTGGCTCTTAAAAAAATCGATTTCTGTAGCAGCGATTTGTCCGCATTTTTGAACACAAAGGCGCGCAAGAAAAAGTCCGGGTGATTTGCATTTACTCCGAGCAACAACTGATTATCTCTCTCCTCGCCGGAGTGAAAATGATCTCTCTCGTAAATTCGGGCCCGCTGAAAGTGGGGAAGATTTAGAACTCTTTCCCCATGTTTCCAGGAAATTCTGCCAGCTTTTTAGAACTTGAAAAATCCCTTCTGGGATTATTTTCGAAGTTGCGTCCTCGCGTATGAATGGCGATGTTAGGGTAATGCACGGCCCAGAAGTTTGCAAATGGAGTCTCGAGAGTTGTGACAGAGTAATAAAGTTTGTCGCCATCAATTTGGGGGAAAACGATTTCTGGGATCTTGTTGCTTTTCATCTTTAAAATTTGATTACTAGTTGGAAGTATTTTATGCCGATGGATCTGGTTGGGTGATGCACATTTGTTTCACGAATAACAATGTATTTGCTGGATGCTTTTTCTACGCAAATTATTTTATCTATCTCGTATACGAAACTATACAAAGATATTCAATCGACAAAATATTCAACCTCGAGTTATTGATGAATCCACGTCCCCCTCAACCCGTGTTAATATTATTATTACGTCATGGTGAAAAATGATTGCGTTAAGAGATTTATTCTGTTTAAGAGATTGATTCTGTGTCCGATGCGCACAGGCGCATCTACGCACATCATTAATTAGTGGAATTTGCGCACACATTGTAGGTTTACTGGATCGCAATTACCTTTGGTAGGAAAACTTGGCGAACAACCAGAGGGGCAATAGAGAATATATACTTAAGAAAGTGATTAATGTGTGAGGGTTCTTTTATATGAGATAATCACCATTTTCACAAGGGAAAATTGATAATTACATTATTCATGTATTTTCAATTTATTTAATATAACGATTTATTTATATGGATTATTTATTGTTTAATTTAAATTATATCTGTATTAGTCACTTGTTTGAAAATAACACTTTTTAAGGTCCTTAGCATTTTCCCACGGAAGCTTCGTTGTGTTATCAGGGGCACGAAGTGTCATTCTTCTACTGACATTGATTGATTGCCATAAGTCCAAGGTTTTCAATGTGCCAAAACCAAGCCAAATCATATAGACATCGATAAAGTTTACAATACTGCAACCTTTCCAACGCTTGTGCGCAAAGAACACCGCTTAATGACTTATCGCAAATGCGACTGTGCGCAAGTTCCACAATACCTGTAGTACAGTAGAGTCTCGATAATTCGAGTCTCGATTGTTCGAGTTTTCCTTTGCCTTTAAAATTTGATTACTAATTGAAAGTATTTTATGCCGATGGATCTATTTGGGTGATGCACATTTGTTTCAAGAATAACAATGTATTTGCTGGATGCTTTTTCGACGCAAATTATTTTCTCTATCTCGTATACGAAACTATACAAAGAGAACGATATTCAATCGTCAAAATATTCAACCTCGAGTTATTGATGAATCCATGTCCCCCTCAATCCGTGTTAATATTATTATTACTTCATGGTGAAAAATGATTGCGTTAAGAGATTTCAGAGTCCTAAGGATTGTAGTACAGTAGAGTCTCGATTGTTCGAGTTTTCCATAAATCCGAGTTAGTGAAAAATCAGTTTAGCTCCCAAATAATAACCCCGAAGCCGCCTGAAGAAATGCCCCCTCCCGAAAAAACGGGATATATATAAGATCAATATATAGGAGCAATGTGTCTAAACAAAAAACAATTGACAATCATTTTAAGATATAATTAACCTGCTGCTATCAGCAGTTATGTTATGAAATGCAAGTACATTTTTCATTTAAATATACTACACTGGAATTTAAAAATTGCTTTTATTTTCATTTATTTATTTATTAAATTTTATGATTTCGATAATTCGCGTTTTGTTCGAGGTATGCCCGGTCCCGTCCACCTCGAATTGTCGAGACTCTACTGTATAGGTTTTTATTTACAGCAGGCCTATCATACATGAAAAGCAGAAACATAGTAAAGATAAAATGAAATTCACTTATTTTTAATTTTAATTCTCACCGGCTTCACTTACCTACCCATGGCGTACGGTGTACGGCACATGACAGCCGGCAGGAAATATTCACAAAACAAACACGAAAAAGCATTTAAAAAAACAGTGTCTAAAATGAAGAACTTACAATATACATGTCAACATTCAAAAAATTTAAGAAAAATACTGACAAAAAAAGATTTGAACAAAAACTATATGTAAATTAATAAAAATTTATTACAAAATAAAGTTTCAATATGAAATTTAAAAAAGCGGAAAGAAAGACGGATTAAGAAAATAATACTTTTATAAACTTCACTTATATTTATAAATCACTTATATTTATAAACTTTACATAGGAGTGAAAGGCAATCAGTAGGGATCTGTAATGAGACAGTGAGACAGCCAATTAAAACTATTAATGATACAACCAATTAGTTTATTTAATATAATGCGATGATTCTGAAACTGAATGATGTAATGTGTAATAATTCTAACAGTCTGAAAGGCTCATTTTCGGAATTTTAAGAAAAATACTGACAAAAAA
>BGPR01004770.1:55283-90329 GCA_013235015.1 Araneus ventricosus
GTAATGTGTAATAATTCTAACAGTCTGAAAGGCTCATTTTCGGAATTTTAAGAAAAATACTGACAAAAAAAGATTTCAACAAAAACTATATGTAAATTAATAAAGATTAAATTTGATTACGAAATAAAATAAAATTTCAATACGAAATATAAAAAAGCGGAAAATAATATATTTATAAACTTAACTTATTTATAACTCATTTATATTTATAAACTTTACGTAGGAGTGAAAGGCAACCAGTAGGGATCTGTAATGAGACAGCCAATTAAAACTATTAATAAGACAACCAATCAGTTTATTTAATATAATGCGATGATTCTGAAACTGAATGACGTAATGTGTACTAACTCTAATACTCTGAAAGGCTCATTTTCGGAATCAAGTCGCTTTGGACGAAGTCCGTCTCTCAGCCCATGTTCATGAGAATAAGATAACTAATAAACTGAAATAGCTAGAATGGATAAATTCTGTGTGACGTCACTCCCTGTCGGAAAGCTTTAAACACCCGGAGGTGCTCAAACGAGGGAATCTCTTTGCAGTTTTGATCGCAGTGCGAGTTGATTAGCTGATATCCGGTGATCGCTATTGACAGTGCTATTTCTGTTCCTATTAGTGATTTGCTGTCTGCTTGTGTGCTGTTTTCCTTGTTACCTGCGTTCCGCGCTTTCTGAAATATTTGTGGAGCGAAGCGCATGTTCCATCATCCAGCTTGTTGGACTTCTTTCCTCGCACTCTCATTCAAGTTTCGGCCAATTCGTCTAAGGATTGGCCAGATGTCGGTCTGCATATCTGCGTGTCAATGAACGTGATAACTGAAATCGCAGTGACTTAGATCAGAGGTTCCCAACCTGTGGTACGCGTAGCCCTGGGGGTACGCGGCGGACAAGTTAGGAGCACGAAAGTGTAATGTTCGTAATGGCAGAAAACATAGAACGTAGGGATTAAAACGAATAAAATATTATAGAATATTGTTTCTGCGAGTTCGTCTGAAAAGTGAAAGTAATACAGTAATTCAGTAATTTCATAATGGCAGGAAACATAGCACGTAGCGTAGAACGAAAGAACGTAGAAGAACGAAAGAACGTGGAAGAACGAAAGAACGTAGAAGAACGAAAGAACGTGGAAGAACGAAAGAACGTAGAAGGACGAAAGAACATAGAAGAACGAAGCATAGAAAGTAGGGATTAAAACGAATAAAATATTACAGAATATTGTTTCTACGAGTTCGTCTGAAAAGTGAAAGTAATACAAGATATGGCACAAGAGCTAATTTTGGCTATACTGCACCAAGCATATGATAGTGAAGTGGCGATTATATTGATAAGAAACAGCGTACTCATAAAATTTCATATAAGACAGCTACAAAAGGTAAAATAGAAAGATAAAATTTCAAAAATGTAATAAAAGAGTGATTGAATCATATTAGGGTTTCTTGGCACAAACTCCGACTCAGACTATGCTGTGCCAAGCATTTCACATGGTACTAGCAGTTTTAAAAAGCAAGCAAAATTTTTTTTAAAAAAAAAAATCGTATACATGAGTAGTGAAAGATAAAAACGCATGATGAATTTCAAAATTCATTACGGATTAACAAAAACATGTTCAAAAAACACGCCATGTAAAATTTTAGGCGAAAGAAAAATTGTTAAAAGTTCAAAATTTTCTTTAGGAGTAAATGAAAGACAGAATTCAAAACCGCACCAAATTATATATATATATATATATATAACGTTATTCCGTTATGTAAGTGTAGAGGCAGTCGAAGAAGATTGCAGTCGTTAAAGTCTAAAACATTTTATTACATTTCGAAAATAGGCAACATTAAATTAGTTATATAATACTCAATAATAGATTAAAATTTTAAAAGATCATGGGAATATTAAATCCATGGCCAGGAGTGGAGAATTACGCCTAAAACGGCGTGCCTTGCTTAGAGCGTTACATGATTACGAAAGAGAAAATTACGCAGACGCGGAGAGTTTTTATAATACCAAAAAGGGAAAAGTACCGAAGTTGAGGCTCTAGAAGCATTGCGACTCTAGTTAGAGTAGAAGTGTTTTTTTATCATAGGATTGAAGTAGAAATAATTAGTTCGGAATTAAAAAATAACTGTCGTTAAAAAGGATTTATTTTAAATATGGGAAAATTTCTAAGTCATTATATATATATGTATATATATATATATATATCATCTTTACAAACATGAAACGAAAAGACAACAAAAGAAGACAAAAAATTTCAAAAATATCAAGGCAAGCCTCTCGTCAGGATGGGAGGCCCGCCTATGATACTAATTAGTGCTTTCTAGACGACATACGAAAAACCGTAAAAATTAGTCGCCCCCAAAAAGCACCAACAGTTAAAAATGGAAAAATTCTGGATTAAAAGATTTATATAAAGAATTCGATTTCAAAAAATCGAAAGGAAACAATCCAAATACGTAAGACCTTATAAGCGGTAGTAAGCCTTTTTCTCGTTTTTTTCTCTTTTATATTTTTGTGAATATTTCTGTGTTTCATTTTATATTTTGATCTAAGTCTTATGTATTCTGATTGTTTCCTTTCGATTTTTTGAAATCGACTTCTTTATAAATATCTTTTAATCCAGAATTTTTCCTTTATCATTTTTCAATGTTGGTGATTTTTTTTTGGGGGGGCGACTAATTTTTACGGTTTTTCGTATGTCGTCTAGCATAAAAAAGCATTAATTAATATCATAGGGGACCCTCCCTCCTGACGAGCAGCTTGTCTTGATATTTTTGAAGTTTTTGTCTTCTTTTTGTTGTATTTCCGTTTCATGTTTGTATTGATGTATTGCTTTTTTGTTGACGCAGCTTCTACACGAATGCAAAAATAGCCTTCTCCATTTAATTTTTCTTGTATTTATGTAATTTTTAATTTTTGCATTTTCGAAAAAATTTTGTTGTTATTTTATAACTTTATATATATAATTAACAACGATTATTATAATGAGACAAAACTATGTTGAAGAGAAATTTCTAATAGAATTCAAGCCTTCCATAAAAAAAATTGGGAATTCATTATATTAAAAAAGATTATGCTCACATCTTTCTATCTCCAAAATTTCACAAGAGTCCTCTTAAATTTAGAAGTGTTACCAATGGCTTCAATACTTATATTGCAAAATCTGGCAAACTCTTACAAAAATACACAGAAACAATCATGCAGAATCTGAATAAGCAAAGAAATACAATTATTGTCAATAATAGTGTAGAGATTCTAAATGTTATTAAGGATGTAGGCATATCTAGTGCACAAACATTTGACTTCCAGGATTTATTTAATAGTTTAAATATTGAAGATTTGATTAATACCCTAGTAAATATAGATAAAGGTTTTGGTCTTAAAAAAGATATTAGCATTTATAAATATAAAACTCTTATTAATCTTGTACTAAAAGAAAATTATATTATTTTTGATAATAAGATTTACCATCAAATTAAAGGATTGCCTCAAGGAGGTCCAGCTAGCAATAGGTTAGCAAATGTATACCCACACTACTACGAGAAGGATTTAATTAATAATAGCTCCAGTATATTATTTCGATTTATAGATGATTTGATATTATTTAATAAAGAAATAGACCTAAAGCCACAAATTAACTTCTATCCTGACTATCTAAAATTAATAAAAACTAGTGACAATTAATTAGCAGCAGAATTTCTAGATTTAGATATACAAATTATAGATAGTAAAATAGTAACAGATATCTTTGATGATAAAAGAACAGCATTTAATTTTCAAATTAATAAATTTCCTTTTTGGGATAGTAATCTTAGCACTTCAGTCTTCAAGAATTTAGTAAAAATTATATAATTAGAAATGATAATTTGGTAACAGACAATGATAATAGAATTAAGAACATAATTTTTTTTATAATTCTGTATTGGTATATGGAATACCAAAAAATCTTTTAAGAGTTTATATAGATAAGAAATATTTAGTTGATTTAGAATAAAGCATTCTTTTTGGTATTTAATAGCATTTTTATAATTCTTATGTTACTTGTATTTTTCAAATTGTTTATTGATTTATTAGTTTCTAAATTGCTACATAGATTGCACCAGGATTTAGAAATTGAAAAACTCCCTAGAACAAGATTGGATTATTAATGTTCAAATTCATTATTTTATAAAAATTTAGATTATTAATAGTATTACATATTTTAACAGGTTGTAAGATTTTTAATATAGGTATCATACTTCAGTATTAAATTAAATTAATTTATTTGGTTAATTTATGTTGAATCATAGTTAGTAATACAGTTTTGACAATCTGTGAAGTCAAGTTAAGTGGCGATTTAGATTAAAATGTGGAATACTAGTAGAGGATGGGTAATAAAAGCACTGATTCTATAATTCTTAGTGAATAAATATGGATATTTTATTGAATGATGTATTTAAATTTTTAGTGCAATATAATAGTGCAATATATTTCTCTATTTCATAGATTTAATTTTAGTAATTTTCATATAATGATGATATCTCGTTAAAGTTAGTATATGATTTTTCATTCTAAATTCTTTCATTTTAGGGTAAATTACCCTGTTTTTTTTTTTCAACAACTTTAGTAACAGGGATGGTTTGTACAGCAAAATTGATTTAACCTGGCTAATGCTCTTCCAAAGCAGAGCTACTAATTTTATTGTTCTGAAAGTGCCTTCCTTCTGAAAGCGCAAAAACGAACTTTTTTTGTGATATCAATTATGTTAAAGTGCAATTTTTTCTCTAATTTTAATGAATTAAAAAAAAATTGGCATAATTTACAACCATACTTTTTATTGTTGCAACGCAATTCAAACCGTTTTGATTTTTTAAACAAATATTTATTTGCATGTTTCTCTTCCATTGTTGAAAGCTAAAGTAATATTTTAGTGTTTAATGGTATATTTTAATCAGCATATTTTCATGCAGCTAACATGCTGCTGTACGTAAAATGTGTCGCGACATTTTTAATTTAAAATCAAATGCATATTTTTCAAGAGGAATAAAAGAGTGAAGTCGATGCCTACAATTGGCAATTGTTTGCTACACGACACAGATAGTTACTCGACTCCATTAGGGAATTTCACGCAGACAACGAACAGAATAGGTGCCAGGCTATTGAAGGAACATGGGTTAAATGTCTATCAAAATTTGAAATTCAATGTCTTTGGACGTACAATTTCTTTGTTTAGGAAACCATGAATATCAATTTATACATAAGAGATTCAGTTGAAATTATAAAAGAATATTCCTATAATTTGGAGCCACAAAGGCTATTTCTCGTATATATCAATAACAAATACTGCTGTGGCGAAATACATATATACCATGCTAGAAACTTGTTAAAAAGATAACATATAACTTGGGTTAGGCTGGCGCATTGTTACACAGGCGATACATTCTTAAAATTTCACTCGCATATTCTAAGACGAGTACGCAAAGTAGCGCCATCCTATTAACTATTTAGGAAGCGCGTCAAGCCTCTCCGAATATTTTCAGTGCTGCGCAAACACCCGGACGTGAAAAATGACACCATCACCCAAAAGTAATGGGCGAAGCATTAAATGCTAAGTACATGAGCGACTTAGAGCCCAGTTTACGAACTGACACCTTCTTGTTTTGAATTTAAGGCTGCGGCGCCGAAAACCATTAATCAACCTTTTCCCTGCCACCCCCTTCCCCATCCCATCCCTTGGAACATCCACGCTCCAATGGCGGCAGTGAAAAGTCAAACTAAGAATTTCTGATGCGGAAAATGCGATTGTCTTTACACCATTCCCCTTCAGGGCCTCCCTTCCCTCTCCTCCTCCCCTGCCAACGCGTGGGTCTCATTATGTCTGCAGACACAATCTGATGTCGTCACTAGTAGCACCCCCCCCCCCCCCCCCCAAGTTGCTTCCTTCCAGAGTCCTTTCCGCCCCCACCCGCAGCATCGTATTCCCTACCGAGCGAGGGAAGAAGTGAGTCAGCGCTTAAGTGGATTAGGAGACTCTGTTGTGGAGATTAGTTGACTTTGGGTGGAAGAGACTCGCAGCGAATGGCTTCTGCCGCAGATTAAGCGCTCGCCCGTAATAGGTGTGCGGAAAGACGGCTCGTTGTGGTTCTGCGTGCACGGTTCGTTAAGTATTCCCAAGGGTGGGTGGTAATTAGGGACATTTGTCAATGGTGCGGAAGTACTATAAGCCGTGAAAAAGAAATAACACCTTTGGCATTTCAGATGCTTCGAGTTATAAAGCAATTGGTCCTAAGCTGGATCATATTCGATATTTGTCTCTGGGATGTGTTAATTGAATCATCCTCCCCCTCGCAGAGGTTTCTGAAGAATTGCTTGAGGTCCAGACAGCCAGTGGCGTGGCGAGGGTGAGTGGCACCTGGGACAAAATATTATTTTTTCGTTCCTTCATCACATTCAACTTAAAAAAGGGACAAATGCACAATTATAATTTATCTCCATTATCGTCTAAAACTCGTGACGAAACCAAGTGACCATCTCACCTAACATTGGTGGAAAAGCTGCCTCTTCAACAAATACACAAGATCCAAAATCATCCATCTAGTGAACTTCCTTACCGATAATGAGATCGTGTTTAAATTGGACCCTGGAATTGACAGTCAATTTTTAGACAGTCAATTGAGGTCGGACACTGAGGTCGCTATCCCTCCAGTAACAAGGCACTCTCAACGAGTTTGTTTGTAATGTTTTCCTCTTCCGTTATTTCCTTTAAAATGATGAATCATTATTTTATAGTGTTTGGTATTTAGTATGTCTCTTTGTATATTCACTTGGATTTATTATTTTATGTATATTTGGTTTATATATTTTTGTTTTATGTTTTATTATTATTATTCTATTTATTATTATTTTTTTGCTCAATAAAGTTTCTACGCACAGCCATCCAAACTGCAAACCGGAGATTTTCATCACTGGAGTCAGGATTTTGCCGTAGTGTAATGTAATGTAATGTCCTCTAAGACTGGGATCGGGCCCCTCCATATCTCCCTCTCCAAGTCACTACGCCACTGTATGAAGAAGAAACTTGTATTGAAGGTTAAAATAAACCGAAAATTAAGAGCTCCCTCGTAATAGGTTAGGGGAAAGACAACTCGTCATGGTTGTGCGTAATAAGAGTTCGTTAAGTTATTTATTTTCTACCAAGATCTACGTTAAGGGCCAAGTTAAGTTATTTTCAAAAGCAGGAGGTGCTTAGGGACATTTGTCAATGGCACGGAAATACTATAAGCTGCAAAAAATAACTCATTTGGGCATTTAACCCCTTAGCTGGCTTGCCCGTATGCCGTACGCATTGAATTTTTGCAATTTTAAGCATACAAACTAAAAAAAGTCATTCCCAGACGTTATAATTCCATAGAAAAATTACGTTGAATCTATAAACATTTCAACTGTCCTTTAGGTTGCCAACTGAATTTAAATAACATCGCATTCGCAAAATAGAAAGTGTCATCTAACTAGATAGTTGAAAAACAGTTAAGATATTTCGAGTTATAAAGCAATTGGACCTACGCTGGATCATATTCCACTTATCTCTTTGATGCATTAACTAAATCATCGTGTGAGGGGCTGAGGTTTCTGAAGAATCGCTCGAGGTCGAGACGGCCTGGTTCAGGCAAAGGAGACGCGCGGATGCTCATTTTTTATTTGACATAATTCAGCATTTAGATCAGGAATGGCGTTATAGTCTGGAATCAAACAAAAATTATTCCTGTTTTTAAAAAGGGTGATGCACAGAATTGTAAAAATTATCGACCTATTGTTATTTTAAGTCCTTTTTCTAAGATTTTCGAAAGTATAATCCATAAAAAGCTTTACAACCAAGTTAAAAACCTAATTTCCACATCTCAACATGGGTTCATTCCAAAGCGCTCAACAACCACTAATTTATTCTGTTTGACAGATAAAATTATTTCCTCATTTGAATCTGGTTCTCAACTTGATGTTATTTACACCGACTTTTCTAAGGCCTTTGACTCTATCGATTTTGGCATTCTTTTAAAAATGTTACAAGGTATTGGTTTTCATGTAAATCTGATTGATTGGCTTCTTTCTTACTTATGTAAGCGATCACTCTATGTTTATTTTAATAATGCTGTTTCCCATGAGTTTAGAAGTACTTCCGGTGTCCCACAGGGCTCTAATCTTTGACCTCTGCTTTTTATTGTATTCATTAATGACCTTACTTGTGTTTTTAAGTACTCTGAATGCCTTTTATTTGCTGGCGACTTGAAATTGTTTGGTTCAATACGTTCCGATTTAGATTATGTTCTTTTACAAAGAGATCTTGATTGTCTTTTTAAGTGGTGAATAGACAACAGATTACACTTGAACACTGAAAAATGTAGTGTTCTTAGTTACACTCGAAAGGCTCAACCTTTGATTCATGTATACAAAATTAACAATCTTGTTTTATCACGCTCAAATACAATCACTGATCTTGGTATCATCTTTGACTCCAAACTTGATTTTTCCCAACATATCGATACCATGGTCTCTAAGACATACCGCAGGCTTGGATTTCTTAAGCATAGAACCAGAGAATTTTCCAGTGAACTTACCCTCAAGGTCTTGTATTGCGCTCATATTTGTTCCAATCTGGAATACTGCAGTATTATCTGGAATCCCAATTACCGAAACAAAATAGAAATTATTCAGCGAATACAGAACAACTTCTTGAGATATTTACTTTACAAGAAAAAAATGGGTTTTACTTGCATAATATATCTTCTTCACTCCTACGTAATATTTTTAATATGCCTAGTTTATCCTCCAGACGAGATGTTTCTTGCGTTCTTTTCTTCTACAAAGTTATTAATGGTTCAATTGATTGTAATGATATAATGAGCTCAATAGATTTCGCTGTGCCCGCCAGATTTTTAAGAAACAAGAGTTCCTTTCCAAATTTAGATTCAAAATTTAATTATATTAACAGGTTCTCGTTATATAGGTTTTATAAAATTTTTAACACGTTCTCCGATGAACTTGACGTTTTTAATATGTCTCTAGGTGCTTTTAAGTCGAAATGTTTGCATCTTTTAAATACACGATACGTTTTATTTTGCCTTTCTACAACATTTTAGATTTTTACGCTATTTGATTTTCCATGTTTTTATGTATTCGACCAGTTTTTGGCCGCCGTGTTTGATTTATTTTTATCTTAAGTGCTGCATTTTTTTAAATCTCAAGTGTGTATTTACGTTTTTAAACTTTTAAACTCCTGATGTGTTTTTTTAATTTCTTATTTTTTTATTATTGGACTCGGTGTTTGCGTGTTTTGACTTTTGACCCTTGCTTTTTGGAAATGAACTTTAAATTTTTTTAAAAAATACAGCTTTTGGTATCATAGTGTGTCTTAAAGTTTTGCGATTATGTGTTTTCGTTTTTAATTATATATACGTTTGCATAAGTTTTATGATTTTATGTATTCTCTGTGGTCTACTTTTTGCTTTCTATGGCATATTTTTTATTTACTCATTGTGACTTTTGTTCTTTGTGTGTTTGTCAGCACTCCGTAAATGGAGTTCTCTGTGGTGTGCTTCTCTTTAAACAAATAAATAGTTTAGTTTATCTGTCGGGAGGGGCGATTTGCCAGACAAGGGGGCACGACCTGCTCCGTGGCAGATGAGTTTAATGAAATTTGTCTAAAATTTGCGCCAGATTCTTATTTATCAACTACAGTTGAATACTTCGTACAAAAATTTTCGCCGACTAAGGGGAGGGGGCCCTGGTCCCCCCCTCTGGCGCCACCTCTGATTTAGATGACAAAACTTTTCAGAGAAATTTTGGTCCTCAAGAGCGTGTCTCCTTAAGGTGTGACAGGCATCGCAACCAAGAGCAACCGCAACTTAAGGTATCCGACTGGTTTAAAATCGTCGTTTTTGATGAAGTTATCAAAAATCTTTTGATTACTTAATTTTGTAGCCTGATTAATCAGCTTTCTAAAACTGTCTCACTTTTTACTCTACGTGAATTACAAATGGAGTTACAGCTGTTTTATTACCGAACTGTAAGCATTATTTTATGTTGCACGAAAACTTTAAATGTGTTTTCTGAGAAATGATATTTTTGAGGAACACTGTCGACCGTAACATTGATTTCTCAAAAAGTTATTCAAGTATTGATAGGAAATTTTCTGAGATTGTTTTCTGTAATATGCTTGATGTTTTCCTCTAAAAACTAAGGTCAATTTTAAAATGAAGCATTATTTTTAAGTGCTTAAATATAAACGAAAGGTATTTTTTATGAAAAATTACCAGTTTAGTAACTATGTTCAGCTCTATATCATAACTATTTTGAAGTACAAGAAATATTTTAGAGCATAACACAGATAACTGTCATAAAAATGTATTTCTACAAGGATTTATGTTTATTTAGAATATGATTTTGTCTATGGCTGTTAGCGTAAGGCTTATATTTTTGTCATTTTTCTTCAAATTTCTCAGTTTTTTTTAAAATATTATTTTGAAAGCCTAATTTTACAATATTTTCATAGTCTTAAAACATATGCAGTAGAAAAATAACATTAAAAATTATATATAAGTTATTTTTCAAAAAAATGTCTCCGAACACAGTCGTATATCTTATCAAAAGAAGAAGGCGTAATTATAGGGTGTGAAAATACTATATGTGCCGTCTTGAAATGGAAATCGTAATTTCTGGACCCAATAGATCGTTGGAAAGAGGTCTAAAATGCATACTCGATTCTCATTAATATACGAAATGAAACAAAAAACAACCGTATTGCGTAACATATAAGGAAGTCGAAAGGAGAACTCTCCCGCTGGTTTGGACAGAAAATGTACAGGGTGGGCATAAAATAACTTCCTCTGTTTGGAGGCATCTGCAGCTAAAACTCATGAAACCAAATTTCATATACAGATTGTGGAAGACATGGAGAGATGATTTCCGCAAAAAAATTAGTTCCAAAGGTCCCCGATAGGGGAGATTTTGTCGCTATTGTCGCGTATGCACTTTGAAATTTGCACAATCGAGTTAGATTATGCAAATTCCATAGTGCATGCGGGATTTTGGTGCTATTGGATCGAAAAAAAGTCAATGATTACAATGAATACACGGAAAATGGATTACGCAAAGTTTTATTAACGATCGAATAATAAAAAATGCACATGCAGAAATAAATGGCAACAATATGAAACTCACGGAAAATAATCTTATTAATCAGCATTATGGTCCCCAGGACCACGTGCAAAATTTTTCAAAGTGCTTACCTTCCCTGTGTGCAAGATATCGCATACTGTGTATAAAATTCTCTACTGCTTCGCGTAAACTGTCACCGTGGATGTTTGCAACAGTTCGTTTTTACTTTCTCGTATACGAAGTATCCAAAGAGAAAGTATTGCAATCTTCAAAAAATTCGAACTCGAGATTTTGACGGATCTCCACGTTTTAGACCTCCCCGAGTCCGAAAAACACAATTTGGGAATTATGTCTGTCTGTCTATCTGTGTGTCTGTCTGTGAACACTACGGAGTAGCGAATTGCGTCAGTTTGTCCTTGAGCCGGTAAGAGTGGAAGTGTGTGATACATGCATTTTATTCGGTACGCATCTCTTTGAATTTGATTCTTTACCTAGATATTTTTCGATCACTACAATGAAAAACCTTCTGATAGTCATTGTATTCTGGGTAACAGTAGATTAGAATTTTTTAAGCCACGCGGGGGAAGGGGAAACGGCACCTTTTTGGGGAAGTATACGAGAAAGTTTAGGGGAGAACACTTCCGCTGGTTTCGTTTCCAACAGCTCAAAAATCCCGCATGCACTACGAAATTTGCATAATCTACTTCGATTGTGCGAATTTCATAGTGTGTACGTGACAATAGCGCCAAAACTCTACTATCGGCGACTTTTGGTACTAATAGTTTTTTTTTCTTCTGAAATCATTTCCCCATGTCTTCCACAGTCTGTATATGAAATTTGGTTTCATTAGTTTTAGCTGCAGATGCCTCCAAAGAGGGAAAGTTGTTTTATGTCCACCCTATATTTCAGGCCTTGAGAAATATCTTTTTCAGCACTGCTGGATTTTGAGCTGTCGAGCACTGAGCACTGAGCCCAGTGTATCACTCTTTGATGGGTTGACACTTACGCGGTTCATCCGCTAGGGACCAAGTGATTAGGCTACATCTCAGAGCTTGGCGTTAATGCTGGCTAATGCCCTCAGAGGAGACTTAAAGCACTTGGTCTCCCACAAGTGGTAATGCTTGTCGTGTTCCCTCGTTGGTCTCGATGATGAAGAGTGGCACTGGGATTCTAATTCCGTTGAGCTTCTTTCGCGAATCCTCGAAGTAAGCCCTAAAAAGTACATACTTAATAAGTAAAAATAAACAAATAAAATAAAATAAAAAGAATTGAAACATTTTTTCACTATGAATTGAATTTCTCCAAAAAGTGAAAAATAGAAAACTTTTCCCCCCTTTTGATCAAATGAAGGCCGTTACACGAAATATTGAGCTAGTTGCACCTCGTTAACAGGCTCAGCAAATAGTTATAGTTTTAGCAACAACCTCGGCTGCTGTTAGTTTTCGCTGCGTGCTAAATTACTCTGTCTGGGGACTACTGAATGCTCCGATGCGACAAACAGCTGAAAATGGGCAATGCCAAGAAAGGGACGAACGCGTGCCATGCTCCATACAGAAGAATGGGCAACTGAATCGTTTGATGTTAAAAGGGGACTTCTGCATTCTCGGCTGAAATAAAATTTTTATTTTCGTTTTTAAGTTGATGAAGGTGAATGAGTCTTTGGTGTGAAAATGGGGCTTCTACCATTTACAACCACGTTTTGGTACAGCATCAAAGTTTCCACGCGATATTGGAAGATTTCTTCGCGGAAGAGCCCCTTTAACATCAATACAGCAGTTCTCTGCTAGATATCATAAGTCCCCTTTTAACATCTGCACGCAGAAACTCTCTCTCAAAAGTAACCCGCCAGTAACTTATTAAAGCAGGGTATAAAAATGTACCGCAAGGACTTGCATTTAAAATCTATGATGTTTTCAGTGTCATAATTTCGGACCACTCCTGAACTTCCTGCCGTGGCACTTGGTTGTTGCGCTGGAGTTGGTTCTGAGAGTCTTCAATCTACTGCAGAAGTAAAGTGCGTGGGTTGTTAAGCCGAAAACTCCTCACATCTTCGTGACAATTAGAGAGAAATTAATTCAGTTCATGAAATAAATTATCTATCCTGATGTCAATTCCCTGAGGGTGAACACCACCTGTGGCATAGCAAGCGTTCGAAAACCATTCAACATAGAATCGAAGTTCATTGTTCTTATGGGGCTTGCATCTACCAGATGCTGGATACTTTGGCCAAAATAAGAATAAACACCTTTCAGACACACACGTTTATTGACAAAGGACGACACAAACACAGAGATACACACAAAACGTACAACTGCGACGAGAACACAAGTGGTTCTCCTTATATCTGTCAGCATGCAGGCTGACGTCACAACTTCGCCGCTTGGTGGTGGTTACACTTCGCAACATCCTCCCCCCCCCCCTTGAGACTCAGAAAAAGTCTCAAGCACATAACAAACATTATTCAAAAGATCAAGTCTTTTAGGTGTTCTCACATATCTTCCAGATGACGTGTATTTTCTCATTATTACATCATCAGCAGACAACAATTCATTTTTATTATCAGACACATAATGAGAATTAGATTCCTCCCCACCTGGTCCCTTATCAACAGATTGATTTGAATAAATTTCTAAAGGGTAGATACGCTGTATAGGGCGTAAAACTGTCCCATGCTGAGTTTTAAGTTTAGCAGTTCGAATTTTCCCATCGCGCCCTGGAATCAACTCAACAATTTTCGCCAAAACCCAAAATAAACGTTTTTTATTATCACCTACCAAAACTATTTCTCCAACCTGAGGATTACGCGAACGCTTTTCATTATGTTTCTGCACAAGTTGGCCAAGGTATTCCTTTCTAAATCTTTGGCGTAGGTCCTTCAAAAGTTTACTTCGATATTTTATTCTTTTGTTGAGACTGCTCGAATTTAACTGTTCAATATCCCCAGTGTTCGAACTTCTGTTTTCGATAAGGAACATGCTAGGGGTAAGAGGAACCAATTCTTCTAGATTTTCTGCGACATATGTTAACGGTCTACAATTAATGATGAATTCACAATCACAAATTACAGTATACAGTTCATCAGAAGTTAACACTGATTTACCTAAAGTACGTTTTAAGAAATCCTTTAGAGTACGAACCAACCTTTCCCACCAGCCTCCCCACCAAGCTGCGGCAGGAGGAATAAATTTCCAAAATATTTTAGGAGTTCTGGTTTCTTTTAGAACTTTACTCCAATTCAATTTTGATAGATCAATAGAGGCACCCCGAAAGTTAGTTCCATTATCGCAATAAGTCGTTCGTGGTCGCCCACGTGTAGCTATAAACCGTCTAAAGGCCAAAAGAAAAGCGTCAGAAGATAGGGAATTTACAAGTTCAAGGTGAATGGCACGGTATACCGCACAAGTAAAAAGAACTATCCACACCTTTCCTTCATTTTTTAAATACAGTGGCCCCGCCAAATCTATTCCCACAATTTCAAATGGCGCACAATCTGTTACTCGGTCTGGTGGCAAAGGTGTTGGTTCGCTTGACATAGATTTAACCTTAAAGCGTTTACAAACCACACAATTATACAGGACATTTTTAATAGCTTTCCTAGTCCTGATTATCCAATATCTTTCTCTTAACAGGCATTGCATCATTTGAATTCCGGCATGACAGTTTTTCCTATGTACAGTTCTAATTAAGAGCTTGGTAAATTCACATTTTTCTGGTAACAGTATTGGATACAGAAAAGATCTATAATCATTTCGATTAATTATTTTCGTTTTCACTCTTAGAATACCTTCATTGTCTAGAAAAGTTTCAATAAAATTGGAAGATTTTGCATCAGAAAGATAATAGCTCTGAACTAAAAGAATTAACTTCTTTTCAGAATATTCAATTTCAGATTGTGAAAGTTCAGAGTCTTTACATTTTCCATTAACCACTTTACAATTATTTACAAATCTCAATACCCAAGCAAATACTCGAATCATTCTATCATAATCAGATACTCTTTCTGCATACTAAGGGTGTGCGTCTTCTGTTAGATTCATGTTTACTAATTTGCTATTTATCTTTTCAATATCTACTTCTTTAGGTTGACAAATAATGTCACTAACAGGCCAAGACTCAGGGTTTTCTTTTAACCAAGATGGACCCTCCCACCATTTGGAATTTAACATTTGTTGGGGAGTACATCCACGAGAAAAAAAATCGGCAATATTTATATTTCCTGGTACATGCCGCCATGAATAACTCCCAGTTAACTCTCGGATCTCTTTAACGCGATTGGCAACAAAAACAGACCAATCTCCATATTCTTTAATCCACCACAAAGCAACAGTGGAATCTGACCAGCGTGTGACTTTAATACTTGATGCATCGATTGCCTTGATAACAGAATTAACAAGTCTAGCTCCGATGCAACAAGCCATCAATTCCAACCTTGGAATGCTCAAAGATTTTAAAGGAGCCACTCTGTTCTTCGCGCGAATGAGTCTCACTTTACTTTCACCTTCTACCTCAGATCTAACAAAGACACAAGCAGCATATGCCCCCTTGCATGCATCTACAAACACATGCAATTCAGAAGTTTCATTAAAGTTCATAAAACGTGGCAAACCAACATCTTTCAATGAGTACATTTCATTCAACCATTTAAAAAAATTATCAGTAAAAGCAAAAGGCAATTCCTCCTCCCAAGAAAACCGAGATTTCCACAGATCTTGTAATATGAGTTTAGGGAGCAACGTAGAAGGCGTCAACATGCCAAGAGGATCATAGAATTTTTGTACCGTAGACAAAATAAATCTTGATTATTTTAGTTTCACATGATAAAATTTCAAAATCAATTTTACACTTCAATGTATCCTCATCCAAATTCCAAATTATTCCTAAAACCGAAGTGTTTCCAGAATGCTTACTAGCATGTCTGCACTCCACATTGCTCTCCCAACCCCTCAAATTAAAACAACCTTTAGACATGACAAGTTTTGCCTTTTCAATAAAGTTCTCAGCCTCTGAAACATCATGCACTCCAGTTAAACAATTATCAACGTAGAAAGAACATTTAAGTTTCTGTACAACATCATAAAATTCTGTACAGTTTTCAAGAAGATGCATAATTGTAGCATTCAATGAAAAGGGACTCGATGAAACACCAAATACAATTCTGCAATGTCTGTAAATCAATTCTACATCATTACAAGGATAAAAAAATCTCAGAAAGTCTCTATCCTTAGGTGCAACAGACAACATTAAGAATGCCTTTTCAATATCCACACTAATACCGATTGGATACATTAAAAATCGATCAAGAATATCAGGTATTAATTCTATAAGATTAATTCCCTTAAATAAACATTCGTTCAAAGAAGGATTCCCCTTCTGAGAGGCAGAAGCGTCAAAAACCGGACGAAGTTTAGTAATTTGGCTATCTAATTTAATCACTGGCCGGTGTGACAAATAATGGCATTCTCTATTCAATTCGAAATCTGGCACGCGTTCAATAATGTTCAACTTTTCCCAATCTCAAAATACTTTCTGATAATCCGAAAAAAATTCCCCCTTTCCAAATCTGTTAATCATTCTTTCATGTCTTTTCCAGACTAACTCTTTATTACTGGGTAAATTCTTAGAGTCGTATTTCCATGGAAGTTCTACTTCATATCTTCCATCAGGAAGAATTTATTTTGTCATTAAAATCATTTAAATCAAGATCGCCCCTTTTCTTTTTTAGTTTCAGTTGGGCTCGATATCCCCAAAACCTCAAGTTGCCAAAGTTTATGTATCGGTACGTTCATGGAATGCATTGATAATGTCGTTATAATATTATCCTTTTTATATGAGCCCTTTCCAAATACAGTCCAACCCAGTTTCGTTTCTACGGCTGTTAAGCCGGACTCTAATTCAACAGTATTTCCTGTCAATTTTCCCAAGACGATCAAAAGATTAATTTCCGTTTCATTTCGAAAAGAATCAGTAAAATTTATTTTCTTTCTTTTTAATTCATTTAAGATCTCTTTATTCTCAATCCTAGGTATAAAACCGCAAATCATTTTTTCTGAAAAAACTTCAAAACTACAAGAAAAAGTTCTATTTAAATTACTGACCTCGACCGGAAATACTTCATGATATGTTGGCTTAGTTTCTTTCCCCCCGAACAGCGCATGAATCACTGTTTCAGTTCTAAGAGGAGATGCTTTAAACCGAGTTATGATTTTTTCGCTGACGTAACTGCTTTGTGAGCCAGAATCCAACACAACGCGAATTAATTTTTGTTGACCCTGATAACGAATAAGAACGCAAAGTGTTTGTAAAAAGATAGTTTCGCCTTTGCTGCAATTGGAGAGGGAATTCTCAGGTTTTGGAACATATTTAGATGCATTATTTTTATCACACATTATATCAAAATGATTATTACAATGAGCACAATTAAATTGATTTTTAGCATTACAAAGTCTACTTAAATGACCAGCTTTCTTTAAACAAGAAAAACATGCACCTTTCTTTAACATTAATTTTTGTTTAGCAGCTAAAGTCATTTTCCTTGCGGAAAAACATTTTTCACTAGGATGCGATTTATCACAAAAAATACAGTTATGAATTCTCTTACCCGGTGTTTGAAGACTTACTAAAGCCGATGCTGTTGACTCGGATTGTTTTACGTGATCATCGTGGAGTTCCTTTCGTTGAGAACTCGAGGCGAAACCAGTCCGTGCTAAATGAACCATCTCTTCGCCTTTGACTTCCTGACGAAGAAAGTTCATCAATTGTTCCAAAGTTCGGGATTCTTTAGTCACTGTCAAACTATGATTTCGGTTCCTTTCCCAGGCTACCAACACTTCTTCAGGTAAGCAGGACTCCACTAATGGACTCAAAAATTCTCTGTATTTTTCTTGCGTTCTTCCTAGGCTCTCTAGAGCTCATATCTTGGCCTCCAACTCGTCATATAGTGCTGGAAGATCTGTTTTTGAGCGACCGGTGACCGCGTTTTTGATGACCATGGACAACAGATCTCTCACATATATTTGCACCAGTAGATCATCTCTTCCAAAGCGTTCCTGAAGCTGCGAAATCGCTTTTGGATAATTATCCGCTGTTGCTGGGAAACTTTCAACCACACGAGCAGCCGTTGATCTTGGCACAACAGCTTGTAGAAGATGTAGACGAGCTTACAAAAGAAGGTCCTGAACTGAACAAACTTTCGATTTTGAAATCGCAGATTAGCGATAAATTTGCGCGCTTGGAAACGTGCCAAGCAGACATTTCGAACCTGATTTTGAAAGTTGAAGATGCCGAACAGGTATATGAGGAAGACTTTTTGTCTGCTGAGAAATACCGAGATAATTATATTGCGCTTTGTTCGCAAATCGAACAAACGTGTTTGAAAGACTCGAGTACTAAGGATTTGTTTGAAAAGAGAAAATTTAAGCACCCGAAGATTGAACTAAAGAAATTCGATGGAAATGCTAAAGATTATTTGACTTTTTGGAGCCAGTTTCAAAAAATACTCAAAGATTCAAGTATACCGAATGAAGAAAAATTCCAGTATCTTCGACAAGCTGTTGTGCCAAAATAAGAATAAACACCTTTCAGACACACACGTTTATTGACAAAGGACGACACAAACACAGAGATACACACAAAACGTACAACTATGCCGAGAACACAAGTGGTTCTCCTTATATCTGTCAGCACGCAGGCTGACGTCACAACTTCGCCGCCTGGTGGCAGTTTCAATTCGCTTCACTTCGCAACAGTAAGGGTAAGTGTTGCAGGGGGCATAATATTTTTTCGTCTCCGCATCATATTTGATTTCAAAAAATGAGAAAAAAATGACACTTAAAACAGGATTTCGGGGCTTCAATGACCCCTTGTTCCCGGTTGCTAAGCCACTGGCCATCACAAATATATGGTTGAGAAGTGGTCCGAGTCAGCATGCCTGTTGTTAGGCACAGGAAGCGAGTTTGCCAATATAACTTGCTAGTCTCGTAAAAGCTATAATCTTTGTAGTAGAGACAGGCAGCTTGAGTAACACTAGTTATGAAGAGGTGCTGGATAATAAGCTAAAAGCGTCCTGGTTTTTTGCAGTGGAATTTCTATGAGATGGAACATTTCTTATTGTTTCAGGAATGACGAATCATATAAGTTAAAAGAGACATTTATTTGGACGACCACATTTAAGAACATATTTACAGATCACCACATTTCCATTTGACAGGGTTGATACTTGTCCTACATCTTATAGGTAAAGTACCAGTAGCAGCTTACATGCCACTGAAGTCTCTCCGAGTAGAGAATGCTTAGAGGACCTACAGACCGTACCGCTAAATGACATAGTAGAGACAAGCATATATACTCCGCTAATAATCAGTAGATCTACATATCAGCTGCGGGAATCGAATAGACAACGTCATGCGATTCCGATTAAATAGCTGCTAATATAGATGTCGTGAAGTGACTGGCTCAAAGAAATTACGTAAAAATCTTAAAGAAAGAATGCTTCGAATCTTGGGTGTCTATTCTGGTACCCCCGGTTGGGTTGGGTTCCGCACGTTAACAACGGAACCCAACCCAACCGGGGGTACCAGAATAGACTACTTAGAGTAAAGGTACGAGAGACAATTTAGAAAAGATGCAAGCTTCGTAGCTTAAAATGCAGAATTCCCTAACACCTGTTAAGGCTTCCTCTCGGGGTAAAGAAATGGTGGTATAGCCTGGTTAACGGGCGAATCGCCTATGAACTTCTTGCACAGAGGTATGTGCATGCGCCGTTCATACAGAGAGTTATATTGCGCAGATCACAGTACCCGCAAAACTCATGTGTATGACCCCATTTGACGCAAAAATCCACAGCTTAAGAAGTTCTTATATAGAACATTATTCACTTTTCAAGAAGATCATGCCATTAGTGAACATGTATAAGTAAACACCACTGTTGATAGCATTGTTCGCAGATGGCCTGCTTCGTGTCTTATTGTATGTTCTCGGATTCTGAAAACCTCCGCGCTTTTGCGAATGCGCCTGGTGGAGTGATTTTCATCAAAATAGGGGGTAAGTGAATAATGGAGTGGGAGATGTTTACATTTTATGTTTTTATTTAAAACCCACACCGGTTCGGCCTACCCGAAAGAGTGTAAGGCCTTTAGCAGAGCGGTGGGGGGATATAAATCAATACAAGAATATCAATATGACATGACACACACAAGAACATCACAAACACAGCACAGAACGTTACAGACATTTCAAAAAAGGGAACAACAACAAAATAAATAAAGTAACCTAAAACACACACACTCACAAAAAATCAATACGCCACTGAATCGATGCTACACTTGAAGTGAACCATAAATTAATTGAATTTTGTTTGATTTTTATCACCAGATCTGTTACATTTCACTCAGCGTGACCCAACAAAAAACTCCAGAAATGCGCTCACCTTACTGATTGCCTGCCACCCCTTGGCTGAGTAAAATCGTCCAAAAGTGCTCCTCTCGGTGTATTGAAAAGATCAGTACACTTAGCTACGGGATGGAATTTTCAGAAACGCATGCTTATTCGGTGAAGTTGTTCACCAAAGTGCTTCTATACAAAGAAAAGGTATCAGATTATATACAAGAGAAAGAATGCATACAGCGCCACCTACTTTTTACTTTCTCGCATACGAAGTATGCAAAGAGAAAGTATTGTAATCGTCAAAAAATTCAAACTCGAGATTTTGACGAATCTACACGTTTTAGACCTCCCGGAGTCCGAAAAACACAATTTGGGAATTATGTCTGTCTGTGAACACGATAACTCGGAAACTATTAGAGCTACGGGGATGAAATTTGGTATGTGGTCTTTAAACTTAATTTGTAGGTTTCTATCAAAGTTTAGAAAAAATCCGTCAACGGGAAGTCTGTCTGTCTGTATGTCCGAAGTCATGCGAACACTATAACTCAAAACCTTGAATAGCTAGATGGATAAAATTTGGTACACAGTTTTATCGTCGTGAATGTAGGTCCGTATAAAATTTTGGGCCAAATCCGTCAACGGGCTGACTGTCTGTCAGTCTGTATAATCGCATACTTTTTTCCTTTTGAAACGAACTACATGCGCATGCGTACTGTAGCAGTTTTTGGTAGCAATGCCTGTGCACGCGGTAGGATTACACAACTTTGTCCTTGAGACGGTAACAGTAGAAAATCGGTTCGCGTTTAATCGCACGCATCTCTGAATTTGATTCTTTACGTAAATATTTTAGAATCACTTTAATCTGCAATGAAAAACCTTCTGATAGTCATTGGATTCTGGAGTAGAGTAGGTTCGAATCTTTTTATCCACGCGGGAGGAAGGGAAACAGCACCTTTTTTGGAAAGTATACGAGAAAGTTTAGGGGAGACCACTCCCGCTGATTTGGCACTATAATTCGTAACAATCACATTAATGTTGGGTCGGAAATAAATATGTCAAAACTTGCGTCTACTTCATCGAAATATTGATGGCGATGTAATAACTGCAACCTAAACTTATCTGATTTCCCTCCTTTCTCTTCTGAACGACAAGAAAAACAGCATTGAGGCTTTTAACGAATGCAGTCGAAGAAATGGTGCCGCGAAAAAAAGGGAAGAGTTTAAAGATAATTTGATTAAATGGCAGAGAAAAAGAGCGAACTCAATTATGCGCCTACCTAATGCGAATTGCGTCGTCGAAGAAAGAGGACAAAAAAAAGCACCTCGTAACAGTTTTTTACTTTTGCTTTTTGCTTTCTTTTACTTCCGTTTTGTACCTTGGAGTATTATTTTAGTCGCGTTAGCAGTGAATTTTGATGCTGTAATTCTTGGAATCGAGTAGGAGTAGACTAAACGAAATCAAGTTTTGTGTTGACACAGAAAATTAGTCCACTTCCTTCAAAGTTGATACTAACAGCGAAAAACGATTTTTGAATTTAGTGTCAAAATTATGTTTTAAATTCAAACATTTTTAGCAAACACAAAAAACAAAGCATTTTTATTTTTTGCATGATTGGGATTTGATTTTCTATGAGTTAACCCTTAATCGATAATTCAGTCCTGTCTCACTGTAAACATTATCTTGAATCAGTTTCGCTGTGTTCTCAATTACTGCGACTTCTCTTTTCGGCCATAAGGTTTTGCAGGAGCCATGAGTCATCTGGCTTTTCTACCCTCTTCATTTCCGCGCGGTGAAGAGCGGGCAATTTCCGACTCGGAATTATTTATGTGTTTTCCAAGAAGTAACACATCAAGATGTGTGCGTCACCTCAATTCGCATTGCAGGGATTTGTGATCCTTTCCAAGGAAATAAGACAGTGAAAGTGTAAGCTGTTATTTAATGTTAACATCACGGTTGCCAGATCAAAATGACAAAATAAGGCCAAACCTTCTTAAAAATAAGGCCAAAAAGGCCAAACCCCCTTAAAAATAAGGCCAAAGAGGCCAAACCTTCTTAAAAATAAGACCAAAAAGGCCAAACCTTCTTAAAAATAAAGCCAAAAAAGGTCAAACATTCTTAAAAATAAAGCCAAAAAAGACCAAACCTTCTTAAAAATAACGCCAAGAAAGGTCAAACCTTCTTAAAAATAAGACCGAAAAGGCCAAACCTTAAAAATAAGGCCAAAAAGTCCACATTTGAAAAACTGATTGAAGTACTTATTTTTCGCTAAATTTACGATTAGAAAATACTTTATTTTATAAGGACGAATCATTTTAGAATGACGCGTATGGTCAATACTCTATTAATGAAACAATATAGAAGTGAAAAAAATTTTAACCACTCAATAAACAGCTTTATAATGAAAAGTGATGGCTAAATGAAATAGCTGAACATAGTATATTATCTCATGAGTGAACGAAAGTATGATAGGTTATTTTTCAGTTTGGTCATATTAAATGAAAAGTGATTCCGTATTCGAAATAAATAATATAAATAATAAACAGTATAAAAAGTTTATTCCGTTAGTATAAATAAAATTGATTTCAGACTCGTAATAAGCGTTTCAAATAAGCGATAAAATTTTCAAGAATGTTCTGTTTTTAATTTCGATATTATTCACCTAATATCCAGATCGAATCCGTTCTAAATATTATTTTAGAATATAAAAATTTTATAAAACACAAAAACCAGTAGAAATAGTTGTAAAAACCAGTTCAAAAAGTCATGAATGAAAATAAAGCCAAAAAAGGGCCAAATGAAAATTAAGGCCAACCGCTTTGAAAAAAGGCCAAATTTCGAAAATTTGGCCTTAAAAAGGCCAATATGGCAACCCTGCTTAGCATTGCAATGACTTTTACAAGCTGACCTTGTTATCATTGATTAACTTCATTCGAAATATTGTATTATTTCTGTTGGAAAATTCTGAGCCAATAAACTAACTGATTGACCTGTAATCTTGTTGGAAAATTATTGGTAGTTGCGGAATTATTGATGACGATAGAGCAGACGATAGATGAAGTCATATACGATTCCGATTAAACAGTCGTGTATTTAGATGTCAAGCGAAGCGATTTGCTTTAAATAATGACGCAAGATAGAAGTGAATAAGTTTGTTTACACTTCCACATCTGAGAACTAAATCCTTCTCATTGTATAGTAAAGTGCGAGAGACAATGCGAATTTGAAATGAAAGTAAGTTATTCCATAACTTAATTGCTGAATTTCCGAAAGAGTTTTAAATTTGCATGAAATTAGGAAATTTAAAATTCAGAATTACAAGAATTTGCGTTACAAGAACTTAGATTCTGGGTGTAAGATTTACATATGATGAGAATTATTTGATTCACTTAAGGGGACATACGGCTGTTAAACCTCGAAATTTTCGATTTGATGAAAAATTATATAATATTTCCCTGTCTTTTCCGAACAATTTAAAACAATCCGCGTTAAAGTAGTACGACAGTTATGAAGGAAATGTATCAGCTCCTCAACGTAAACATTGAATATGGCCATATTTTTAAAGCGGTATATATCAAAATGTGTTTTTTTTATATTGCGCGCACGATATCTCAAGAACTATTGCATATTTTTGCATAAATATTTAACTAAATATGCATTGTGCTATGTTCTACGAATTGAACCACATTTTTGTACATATTTCTCCAAAGAAGTCTTTTTGGGTGTTAGAAAAGTTTAAATGTTAACAATTTTTAACATTTTTATTTTAAATTGGTATGCAAAATAGAAATGAAATTTAAATGTTAATAAATAGTGGTTCAGTTTCTTAAACAGACTGTTTGGATTGCTTAGATATTCGAAATATTGTGTTTAGATAAATATTTTATTCGTGATCATGCGCGCAAAGTGACTATCTCATTTTTTCTCCAAAACTTATACCCATATCTATTACTATTTCAAATAAATACATACGAATATGAAGGTTCCAAAATGTGTGTACTATAAGAGAAAGAACAGAGATATTTTCTTATAAAAAAAGTGAGTCTGTGAATTGCATTGTTTCAGAGATATAATGTATCCAATTTGACAGTTTTTCATCATTATATTTTCGAGGTTTAAGAGTCGTATGTTCCCTTAAATTATACAAGATTGCATTCCATATACTGGGCTTTTCTTAAAGTATTGACTTCTGAGAGAAGTAAATTATTTTACGTCTGTTATTTTACATGTTTCTGCGTCCACTCCTCACTGGCAAATTTTGAATGAGATTTTTTTTATAAGATCTGCTTTTTATTTTCGAATACGAATTTCTTACACAAGTCTCTGCTTTTATCAGCATTCACAAATTTGCAATTAAATGTCTGCTTTTTTATCAGTATTCTCATAAAAAAGTTACAATTACCTGTCGTTTACTATAATCAGTATTTTTGAATGAATTATGAATGTTGGTTTCCAACGGGGAAAAATCAAAATTGTATTATACCAGCTCTCTAAAGAGGCAAAATTATCGTTATAGACAGGTGCGTCTAAAAGTGATTATCGCTGTAGACAGGTTCAAATTAATTTACTAGGAACTCTGTGAACGAAAGAGAATATTGTTATAGGTAGATTTACAGTTATAGACAGTATCCTAAACGCACGTTTCAGTGTATTACAATATTTTGTGCGAAATCTGTCGTCATTTTGGGCTTTGACACACTGAATGTTGTTTAGAGCACAGTAGTATTTTATTCTACATCAGTACCCAAAGTAATTTCGCTAAGAAAAATCACATTACATTTTCTTTTGCAGAACTTTCATTTATATTTTTTAAAATTTGTAAGTTCTTTCGATAATGGTGTCGTAAATATGCTTATACATGACTTGCAGATGTAAATTTCAAATAACTGAATTGAAAGCATCTCAATTATTGACAAAGATTAATTTAACTACAACAATCAAACAATAGATCAATAACAAAACGATTCAATTTTACTCTACGGTGCCCACTTACTTCGTTCCTCTTAGGATCGCCAACTCTTTGCCGCCAAGAATGGAGAGGAGAGAACATTTGTTTTGGTTGCGCAATGATGATTTTAACGAGTGAGATGTGCGTATGCGCGGAAATTGATCTTTTCATCGGTGTTTTGCGCATGGCGCGATATTACGATTAGTTTTGATTGGTTTGTTCAGTTCATCTGTTTCATGTGATTGGTCGATTCAATCGAATTTGTTTTGTCGGTTTGATTTTTGTCTGATTTTATCATTTCGTTACGTGCGCTTCGTACAGCTGTTGTTGATTATGGCATTGGTTCCCTTTCGAGGTGTGTGGATCAGGGATCGATAGCAAGCGGATACTAAGTGTAAACAACAATTGGGCAATTAAAATAGGTATGTGGAGTTTTAACTACACTTTTCTCGTTTCCGAACATTTTCATTCACTTTTGGTTCAAAACTCTGTGTGTTATTCTGTGTTTTCGCTTGTCAATGAATATGCGAAGCTATTAGTGTCCCTCTTTGCAGAAAGCGAAGCCGCTGATGTTTTTTAAGTTAAAAAAATTGCCCGGTACGCGTTTGAAATGCAGAAGGCATTGCGTGCTCAATCTCTCCTTTTCAAGTGAAGCATGCGCAGTAGAGCAATGAATAGCGCACTGCGCATCCAAAACAGTATTTGGCGGCAGCAAATGAAATTGCGCCAAGAAAAATTGGCGAGAAGCAAGTGGGCACCGTAGAGTAAAAGTTTACCCAAAACGCAATTGTATTGACTATTGGAATACAGGGACCTTGAAATACGGAAACGTCCCAGTTCCTCTTTCAAAGACATCCAAAATTCACTCCCCCCCCCCGAAGGGCGGAATGGCGGGTGGCGCTCTCGAAATTCTAAGAAAGCCCCCTATTCCCCAAACCCGTCTGGACGAGTCATTCTAATGAAGAAATCTTGCGTTGAGGGTGTGAATCAATCACACTTAACGACAGGGGATGGAAACTTCACAGTGATACTCGAACGTTTCGGACTGCCGCTGTCTTTTGCTTCTAAAGACGCTTGGGACGTTCCCTTATCGATATAGTTAAACCATAAAGATTGTCCAATCGAAATGTACAGTACACATGTGAAATACTTATAGAGGATCTCCAACAAGCTTAATCCGCCCTTGTTAGCAATATTTAGGCTGTCACGAAATAACTTCTACAGCTCTCCCTCTCGCGTTGGCAAGCTGAGTGGGATAGTGGTGAGACGGGCAGATCGGTTTACAGCATTATACCGAAAATATCTAACGAACAGCTGCACTGGTCCAGAGAATGCATCCAATTCGCCACTGGCCATGGGCCCTTCCCCAGCTACCTCAAGAGATTCGGTCTCCACTCTACAGACTACTGCGGATGTGGGGAAACAGGAAATCCCCTTCGCTACGCAACAAGATGTCCACTCACTTTATCTTATCACTACAAGGAACCAAGCCCGCAATTCATAGTCCATTGGTGGAAGAGCGCCCTATCCAGAAAACTCTCAAGACGAAATATAGATCATATAATCACATTCCTGGCGACTAACGAAGACCTAATCAAAAGTCAAAATACAACACCGTCACATACACCTGCCTAGAAACAGATACTTCCAAAGATTCACCTCCTAGAACCAGAAGTTCGAAGAATTCCCAGTTGAGCAGCAGAGAACACTAGCATGAAAACAGCAACCAGCCACCACCAATTCTTCCGTAATTCATTCGAAAAATTCACCCTTCACATCACTGCCAACCCTTGAGTAACAATTCCAGCTATCCCTCGGTATAAAGAACAAGACAGAACAAAAAAGAACAGTCCCACGATTTTTAGGATGGTTGCGACAATTTTCATCAATATAACCGGTGGTAATACGTTTTTCGATTCTTCTTTTCCGTCGCATCGAACACCACTATCAGCCCCGAATCATGGAGCTGCAACTACATGAAAAAAATGTAACTAAATGAAACATTCAACCCTTTCACTGCGCACAAATTTGATAACTCTCCTTGTAAATTTCTATTATAATACTCGGATTGTAATCATCAATGCGTTTTTATTTTATTTTTCTTTGTTCATGTATAATTATGTTCCCTTTCAAATGTATTTATATCCTAAAGTTTTTCTTTTGCTTTTCAATAAAGTTTCACACATACTCATCCAACCGACAGGAAGCCGTTTAGGGCCGAGTTCGGGGGTTTGCTGTGGTGTTATTTCACGAAATAAAATTTTATTTTCTTAAAAGTTTATTTTCAAAAGACCAAAATAAACATTAAAATTACATTAGTATCTTTTTAAAGAAATATATCTAAAAATCAATATGAATGAGGCGAAAAAATCTGTCGATCCGATTAGAGCATTTCACAATCGCTTCGGCAGCAATCCGAAATCGTCGAGTTTTTTCAGCACACGAACAAAGGAACCACCTGCTCTCCTAAAAGAAACATCTGTGAAATACGACTGGATGGAAAAGCATAATCGAAGTTTATATTTATTCTGCGAGACAGAGAAAATGGAATATACTCTGCAACCGAAACGAAATTGTTTTCGGAACAATTCACCTTCTTACACCAGAAGAATATATATGATATGGATTTCCCCGAATTTCTTCTTCTCTACGTAAAAGCGAAAAAAATTGTTTTCTTCGGAACATAAACATTGTTATTTCACGCCCAATTCGAAATTTTATTTTTTTCCCTCGATATCTTCTGATAAAACAAAACATACTTTTCTTCCGTTCGAAGTGGGGATAAGCGTTCTGGATCTCATTGATCAGTTTTAGAAGGGAACGCTGTTGCTGGAACGTGCGAAGTAAGTCTTCAAAAGACTTGAGATGGCATTTTGCTCGGTATTTTAGCCAAGCGTGTTTGATGTGTATAAAATCGGCACATTGATTTCTTGTCTGGAAAAATGTTGACCGTTGGATTATGTTGTTTTGGAGAATTTTCGCACCTCTTATGGATTTTACCGTTTAGTTTCCTTTGTTTCTAACTCTTTTTTTCTGCTCAAAATGTTCTTTATAAGTTAGACTTCTTCCGTCGAAACTTGGTTGTCCAATTTGCTATTTTCCTCCGAATTGAAAAAAGGGCAATGACAGATTTGTAAAATTCCGGTTTTGATAGCAAACCATATCATTTACAAACAAATATATTATTACGAATCTATAATATCGTTTCTCTCCCTTGTTATTCTTACGGTAGGTTCGTTTGTTTTGGCGCAAGAGCCATTATTAGCTAAACTGTGCCAAATCTTATGGTAGGGAAGATAAATTTACATTGATTATTAATGGATGTCAATCCAATGAACCCCGTCCTTGGAAACCATCTCTCGACAAAATAAAAGTTCTAGAAAATGCAAGAATTGTGTAACTATCTCTCTTAAAAACCGAGATCTGGAGATTCTTCCGGAGTATTACATGTTACGTCACGTCGAAAAGCCATATATAGCCGAGGTGCTCAAACGATTTGATCTCTTCCGAGTTCTGTTTGTAGTGTGAGCTGGTACGTTGTTAGTCGCCGAGCGCTATTGATAGTGCTGATACTGTTATTTAATGAATGATTTGGTGTTCGCTTGTGTCGTTAATTTCTACAAGCGCTGCCTTTTTTGTTACCTGTGCTCAGTGTTTTCTGGAATATTCCTGGAATAAAGCATCATTTTCCATTATTAAGCTTGTTGGAATACATTCACCGGAAGAGTTTCGTAATACTACTGTAAATATCTCAAAAGTTTCATGACAATATTGTAGAGTATTTTGCGATTCTCGTGATTTAAATGTTATTTAGGCAGACATATAGATAGGGTTGCTATACATCCCGTATATATGGGACTGTGACAGTATTTCACTAGTTAGTCCCGTATTACTATTTGACCCATTTTCTCCATGAGATTAATTAGAGAAAAATAATACGAATCAAAACTGCGAAGCAACTATGAAATTAGAGAAAAATAATACCAATTAAGAGATTAATTAGAGAAAAATAATACCAAGATTAATTAGAGAAAAATAATACCAATCAAAACTGCAAAGAAACTATGAAATTAGAGAAAAATAATACCAATTAAGAGATTAATTAGAGAAAAATAATACCAATTAAGATATTAATTAGAGAAAAATAATACCAAGATTAATTAGAGAAAAATAATACCAAGTTTAATTAGAGAAAAATTATACCACGATTAATTAGAGAAAAATAATACCAATCAAAACTGCGAAGCAACTATGAAATTAGAGAAAAATAATACCAAGATTAATTAGAGAAAAACAATACCAATCAAAGCTGCGAAGCAACTATGACACTGAGTGTGGAAAAGAAATTACAAAAGTTTTTTTCAGATACAAAGTTTATTCATCAGAAGTCATGTCTAATAAAGCTATGCGAATGCGTATTCTCCATTCCAGTCTACAATGCAAATGTGGGGAGAATATTTTCCCTCAAGTCAACTCAATGGTCGGACGAAAGAAACAGGTTGTCATTGGAGACAATTGAAGCAATTTTGATTTGTCATTTGATTTGTCAATTGAAAAATGATTTGTGCCCAATTTTATAATTACGTGAAAGAAGAAAATGTTATAATTAAGAAAGAAGAACCAACTTTAAAATTTGATTGCGCTAAAAAGGATTTGCCTTGCATCATTTTTATAACTATACGTTTTCATTTTATTAGATTGCTTAAATTTTATTGATTTTTTTTTATCAGAGTAAACTAAACCATTACCTGCTCTCATTTTTCATGTTTTATTTATGTAGCACTTGAGTGTCCCGTATCAGTGTTTGGCAATTATGGCAATTCTACATATAGAGTACTTTTCAGTGCAGCCTAAATAATAAGTATTGTTATTTTTGTTTGAATTGGTGTTTTCTTCATATACATTTCAGTGTTTTCATGAGATGATAATCATTTTTCTGTGACGTACAGTGTTTCGTACAAATTATTTTAATTCTTCCTTTCATTCATATGGTTTCGGAATTAGGAAAAATTAGTCACACTGACACAGAGAGGTAAAAAAGAAGTTTCCGTCTTACGATGAAAACAACGTGACAGCAGTTCTAAATCGCTACTTTATTAATTTAATTGCTTTTCTAGACAGCTCCTAGTAGGGGTAGGATCGCAATTTGAGTTGTAGGACAATCCAATTTAATTCAACGTTACCCTCCCAGAATTAGGGTAAATATTTATTTATGCATTAGCCACGCCAACCCACTCACTCATAGGGTATGGAAAGTTTTAACGGTCGGCGGGGAATTAAGGAAAATATGCATCCTACAGCCTTAGAAAGAATTAAGTCTTATCATTGTGTATAATCCCACGTGGGGTACCACGAGTGGATGGATGAGAAGTCGCCGCATAAGTAAGCGAGTTCTCGCTCCTGGACGTGGATACAATAATGATGGTGTGGCTCTTAGGGTCCATCACTGTTGATGGTTCGTACCTCTATGAACCGCTCTTAATGGGGGCTATAATGCGGGGGTCACAGTGCCGATTCTTGTGGTGGCGGTCGGTTATTCATATTCACCGTATGGTCAAATGCTGGGAAGGGGTGATTCTTGTGTGATTATCATTATGAGTAATAAGTTATTTTTTAAATAAGAGATTCACTATGATTTTAATATGATAATGGCTATAAGCTGGCATACTAACTGTAAATTGCAACACGCATGATGCAAAAATCATTCGAAATGCTCCGCAGGACAAAAAATTTAAATTGCGAGTCGCATAATGCAAAATTCGTTCGAAATGCTCCACAGGCAAAATCTTTAAATTGCGAGTCGCATAATTCGAAAATCTTTCGAAATGCTTCACAGGGCTAAAACTTTAAATTGCGAGTCGCATAATGCAAAAATCGTTCGAAATGCTCCGCAGGGCAAAATCTTCAGATTGCGAGTCGCATAATGCAAAAATCGCTCGAAATGCTCCACAGTCTAGATCATCGGACCTAGAGCTACCATGTTTGGCAAATATTTATTTCTGAGGTAACATGTGCTAATTAAGGCAGGGTTTATTAAAATTGCTATCAAAAAATTAATAGGCAAACCAATCAAGCCTGAAGCATTTTCTTGTTATAATATTTTAGGCTACTGGTTCCAATCGCCTTTATTTATTTAAGTTTTCCGTTCTTGACATTCTTTAAGCCCAAATTCATTCCTATCTGCGTACATGCTTCTGACACCCGCAGAAAATTTGTTATTTGTTTTGCACGCTCCTCTGATCTCTCGCACGCATTGCCGATTCAATGACGATGATGGATTGCTTCAAACCTTTGTGTTCGGATGAAAACGGCGATGACGATCTCCTTTGTCAACCAGGAGGGAACAGGGAATTCATTTTGGAATTTCTCTTTGCATCGGAAAATCCTGGAAATGAAATCATTTCTAGGTGAAACTTGAACAAAGAGAGAGATGCTGATTTATTCAAGAGCAATTCAGTAATAAAATTGGACAAACTTTGTACTTCACTTTTTCACACAACAGTTACAAACAAAACAAATACATGATAACAGAAATTAAATGTCTAACGCACAGTTCATTCTCAGCTTTACTGAGTAAAGATGTTCCACTTGTCTCTTTTAACATGATAATATTTTTAATCAGGCATACGATTTACAGAGTGTTCCAGAAAAATGAATACACACTTTGAATAAGTATTACCTGAACAATTAAAAAGATTCATCAAGGTTCAAATTAATAGATATAAATGTAGAATCTCGTCATCTATCAAAAGTTTCATGAGCTATCAAATTCATTAATCCAATATTTTTTCATTTTTTAAGATCGCGGTTTTTTACATTAGAGAGCATTTTTTCATAAATAATGGTTCACAACATCGTCTTAATGACATCTGCTCGACAAATGAATGTCCTAGTTGACAACGGAACAAAATCTGAACTTATCAGGTGTTAACTGTGTGGGGTAGTTTCCCAGCTTGTGAATTAACTCTTTAATCCTGAGGCGACCTTTTTCTTCTAACTCCTTTAAAACCGGAATATTTGGGAGGATAAGACATGAATTGGACTCTCCCAACTTGCGTGGTCATTTATCCGACCACCCCACCCCCTGCCGTAACCTTCCCTTAATTTTGTGGTGGCAAGGATAGTTGGAAGCCCTGCCGCGCTTATCTCCTAAGCGATCTCAGAAACTCCCCTCCTCTCTAAAGAAGCCAACCGCCTCAGACAGTGTTAAATTACAAAAATGCATCTACATCATTTTTCGGCTTTACCAGTACTTTTAGATAATTTAGATTTTCGCCACCAAAGTTTCTTTCTTATCTTTTGACAAGTTTGGCATCTTTTAAATTATCAACGGAATTTTTTACAGTTTTATTAAATACCTTAATTTATCATTTTTATTTTTTTGTAATCGACTTAATTATTAATTGCTTTAACTTTTTATGTACTTTCTTTTAATGTTTCAATGTTTATTAAATTATAAATTACCTTTATTTGACGAAACTATATGCCCGCCATTTTGAACGGCGGAAGCTTTTGTGTGAAAACTGGTTTTGAGCGTCTCCTGGCTGGAGTGTTTCCTTTGTCATATATTGCTTTAAGATACTGAACAAAACGCTCGCACCCTAGAGGTTCGAATCCGTTGGATTTTCTTCCTTCGGATCTCGTACTCTCAGGCGTGCAAACGGGCTGAATTAAAATTCAAATATAATAACTTATATATATTAATCCATTCCCCCATTTTAACAGACAGGTCTTCGTCGCCGTTAAGGGAAATTTCTAGACCGCTTCGCTCGTATGAGAGGGTTAATGGGACCTTCCTTCTTTGAAAATACCTTGATTAGTGACGTTTATCTGAATTTACAACCAGGAATCTCTTACGACACACATTCATGAGATGTTTGAAAATGAAGAATGGTACTTCCAGCCGGATGGAACCACTACACCAACAACTCACGTCCACCGACTCACCCATATGGTTTAGAGTCCACAACGATGGACGGGGAAGAGTAGGGTCCACTACGCATTACTCTCGCGATGTGAGGGCTTATCTTAACCCTTAAAGGCCCGATTTTTTAAAAAATGATTTTAAAATGTGTTTTTTGACTTTCATTTCTTGAATAAAACATGGGAAAAGTACTTTTAAAAATCTATTTTGTTTTAAGTGTGTTTTATGGCTGAAAAACAGTTCGTTACCATCTGACAATACTAGGCTTTATTTCAGGAGAAAAAAGTCTTTGATAAAATTCTATAATGTCAAACACAGATGATTTTTATGAACTAATAATATAGACAATGAATTTTCTTCAAAATTATGGAATAAAATATGGTATTCTCAAGTGTACAAAGCGAAAAAGATGCAGCCTCGAGTGAAAATCATCCATTTATCTTTATTTTTTCATCAGCACTCAAGCTGCCATCTATATGTTGTAAATTGATTTAATAACATTTTCAGCATGCATCTTATTGACAACAGCAGGCATTACAGCTTCAGTCTTATTCTCAAGACTTTAGAAGACAAAATTGGGTATGTTGCTTAAAGGCAACACTGGGCCTTTTAAAGGTTAATGAATTCTGTTTAACAAGAAGCGAATTGGCATTGAAATTCCCCCCACATTCTCCGACCTTAATCTCTATGGGTGTATTTTTGTGGCGATACTTGAAACATCAGGTTTATAGCTCAAATCCAGCTGTAAACGTCGAGCTGCCCTTGTGTCCAAATGCAATTTACGTCTTAGTGCCATTTTGCACTTCATTCGTGTGGTTTTATCAGCATCGCAAGGAAAACAATGGTTCCAACACTTCCGATAAGTGACAAATTTCTATATTTATATGAATTAATTTGAGTTCTGACTATGAAAACTGTGTTTTTATTGAATTGCTTTCAACTTCTTTATTCCTAAACATATTTTATTATCCATTGTAATAAATATTTTGGTATCTTTAAAATTAATCTTTTCACAACCAGATAACGCCACTTATAGGTAATAAAGCATTAATTAACCCTTTGCACTCCGAAAGATAATGAGATGAATAATTATACACGTGTGAGTGTAAGGATCAATTTAGCGTTTTAGAAAGCTGAAAATTATTGCTATTCATTTGTTTCAATTACTGACATTGAATCTATGCGCGTTTGCTATTATATGGTTTTTATAATAAGCGCTATTCAACAAGAATGTGTAACAAATGCATCATTCAGAATGCCGAGTCTGTTTCAACATAAGAGTGAAAAGAGTTAAAACTAGCCGATTAACTCATTATTAAATTTTAATTATTTTTTATTTAAATTTCTTGAAATTTCTTTTTTATATAAATTTCTACATGATAATACTGTATTGTTCAATAGTTGTAGTAGGTTTAAAAAACTTTTTAAATTTTTTTATTATTTTCTACTTTTTAGTGATTAAAATGTTTTATTTTTCATTATTATATAAATATGTTATCTTCAAACCAATTTTTCTGATATTTATAACCAGATGCTCTATCTTATTGAATAAATATTTCCTTAAAATTAATTGATTAACTGATAATTATGTCAGAAGAAAACAAAAAATGCTGTGCTGTCATCGAGAATGTACAAGTGTAGAAATTTTCACATCTACAGCACGTCAAAAAGTGAGCAAAAAA
>BGPR01004770.1:90339-102426 GCA_013235015.1 Araneus ventricosus
AAGGGTTTAACCAACGATTTTTTAAATTTCAAAATAAAAAGTGTTTTTGTCATGAGAAGTTCACATATATCAACAGAAAAATACACAAAAAAATCAAAATACAATTGTGATATTAAAATGAATTTAATGAACGTATCAAATCACTATTTCTTGTTCTACAATAAAAAAGTATTTTAGAAGAAATATCAAATGGTAAATACCTGTAGAAGAAACTTGTAGAAATTGAAGAAACCGCAAAGATGCAAAACTCATTTTAAATACTAAAAACTGCGTAAAAATGTCAATAGGTGTATCAAGAATTATGTATCTAGAATAACTGAGTACCACAGACTTAGCAAGAGAACCTGTGTATTCCATGGGAAAATGGAACGAATGAACATTATCTGGTCTCTTAAGATGTTTCTAATATAATACAGCGTGCACGAGTTGACAAAAAAATTTCTAGAAATTATTAAGGGGACATCCGACTCTTAAAGAACGAAAAAAGGATGGGGGAGGGACTGTCAAATAAGATACATTATATCTCTGAAACAATGCAATTCGCAAACTCAATTTTTTTCTAGAAAAATATCTGTTCTTTCTCTTATTGTACATACATTTTCAAACCTTTTTATTGATAGGTATTTAATGGAGTGGGTATAATGTTTGAAGAAAAAATGAGATAGTCACCTTGCGCGCACGCATAAAATATTGGTCTAAACACAATATTTTGGGTATCTAAGTAATCCAAACAGTCTGTTTAACCTTCCAGCGGGCGCGCTTACGCAAATTTTACGGCATATCGTGCATCGTATCACATGCATACATATAAAGTATTATTTTGCAAAAATAAATGCAACTTTATTTATGTTATCTGTATTTATTTGTCTAATAATAAACAAAGAATTTATAAATAAAATTGCGCTTAAATATATAAAATAACGATATAAATATGTAATACGATGCACAACTCAAGTAGCTCTTGCAAACGCAGGCCCGCTGGAAGGTTAAGAACCTGAACCACAATTTATTAACATTTAAATTCAATTTCTATTTAATATACCAATTTTAAAAAATGTTAAAAATAGTTAAAATTTCAACTTTTCTTAACCCCTCAAAAAATTTTCCTTGGAGGAAATATGTACAAAAATTGTGGTTCAATTTGTAGAACATAGCACAATACATTGTCAGCAAAAATTTTAAGTAGAAATATTCTATAGTTCTTGAGATATTGTGCGCGCAATATACAAAAAGAAACACATTTTGAGATATAGCGCTTTAAAGATATGGCCATCTTCAATGTTTGCGTTGAACAGCTGATATACATTCTCCTTCATAACTTTCATAATTATGGTAATTTTTTAACGCGGTTTGTTTTAAATTGTTCTGAAAAGACTGGGCAATAATATATTTTCTTTTATAAAATCGAAAATTTTCGAGGTTTAACAGTGGTATGTTCCCTTAAACTATCCGAACACATTGAAAAGTCGATTTTCGGCCAAAATTCCCATTTTTTTTATTTTTGATGTTTTGGATAGTTCTTCCATTTACCTTTCTAAAACATATTTACTTTTGTGGGTATGTTAATTAGAAGATGAGATATTAATTGTTTTATAACAAACCGAAAACCGGAAGTGGGCGTTTAATTAACGTGAAGTTGTGATTTAAAGGGAAAGAAACCTGTCTCAAAAATTCTTTTAAACTGCATTTTTCAAGTTAATATGATGTTAGTATATTTTTAGGAATTTTTTTAAAGTTTAGACATTTAATTTAAGATCGTGGCAAAACTAAAATTTGATCTTTCTCAAAACTAGATGTTATGCATAATTTTCACACTTCAAACATGATAACTCAAGATATTATAATTCGATTGTTCTGAAATTTTGTGAACACTTTCTTCAAATGTGTCTCTAATGAATGTACCAGAATAATGTATATTGTAACAATATTTTTTAATTATGGTCTTTTATCTGAAAAATGACATGGAAAAATTTGCTGAAAATCTTATAATGATTGTTCGATTTGCTCTAAAATTTTTATTTATTCAAAGAATGTTAAGATTCTAGCACAAGCACTAGTCCATAGTATGTAGTTTATTTTAGTGTTAGTTTTATTTGAATTATTACAAAAGTTTGACCTCTAGCATGTTTGAAGTTTTGGGGAATTTCCTCTAAAAAGCAGCAGAAATTCAAAATTTTTGTAAATTTATAATAATTTATACTCAAAAATCAAACTTTAATATTAATCTTTATTAAAATCGAATCTAAAAAACATATTTTGGTGTTTCTATTTCACAATTTTAAAAAAAAAGTTCTCCGAACGTGTTCGGATACCTTAACATGAAAAATAAATTATGTATCAAATTTGATACAGTATGCAGTGGAGGGCTGGAACGGTGCATGCATTTTATTATTATCACAAACAGTTGGTTGGTGCCACCGACGCCATTTCTTTGAGCAGACGTCTCTGATGGATGAATCTTCTCTTGCAGCCCCCTTATCAACCTCGATGTCTCCCGTCGTGCAGAAGATCCATGTGGGTCGACCCTGGGTGATCAATTGCTCCGTGTCCGGCCACCCCATTCATGGAGTTCACTGGCGGAAGGACGTCGACGTCCTGTCCCTGGACGGACGAGTGAGTCAGATATCTCGGGACGTGATCCGGATCGATCCTGTGCAGAGGGAGGACAGGGGCATGTACCAGTGCATCGCCTACAACGACCAAGACACGGCACAGTCGGCAGTGGAGCTCACTCTCGGAGGTAAGACAGATAACTGCCGGGAAAGTTGGTTTCATAGACAGGAACTGCAGGTAATCTCATGCGTTAAAGCCATCACTCTTACAGGTGTGTCCCACAAAGCACCCCTGATTTTAAAATTAAATAACGCAGCAACGGAGATCAATAGAAGAATGGAACCAATGGTATGTTTATTTTAAAAGCCGTGGGAATCTGATACAGAACAGAAAGCCGTCTCTTACCCCCGTACCTGTGATCAGACCGATCACTGAACGGTTTGATGGGCAAGACACGGGAATTTTATTAAAAAAAACAAGCAAAAAAATATATTTACACTATTTACATCACAGACATTTACACTTTTACACTATTATTTCGCATTAGTGTTCTTTTCTTTAAATGTTGTTTTTCTTTTTTGGAGGGGCAGAAGGTCTGGTCATTGTTTGTTGAGCTTGCTGGAAGTTGAATGCTAGGGAGGCGAAAAGAGATCTCTGTTTTAGCTGATGAATTTTACTATCCTACGAATTTTATGCCTGGAGACGAGGTTATTGCGGACTCTTTTCAGCCATTCTTGTTCGAAGTTTGGCTCTGGCTTCCTCATATGCCAAAATACTGTGAGGGCACACTCCGTGGCATAGTGAAATGTCGTGCCAGTTCCACAGCAGCTGCATTGGTCGCTTTTAGAAAGGTGAAACCTTTTGAGGTAGGCAGGGAAAGGGCCATGTTGAGAGAATAAAATAACATCCCCTCTAATCCAGTTAGTGGGACGAAGACTAACTGAGGGCATAATGTCAGAGATTTTCCTGCTTGTATCGCCATTGTTCCAGGAAGTTTACCACTCCTCAAGCATCCTCTTCCGGAGGAGGACTTCTATGTGACGAGATTATTGGCGACTCTTTTCAGTTCTTCTTGTTCGAAGTTTAGCGCTGGCTTCCCGATATGTCAAGACACTTTGAGGGCACATTCCGTGGTATAGTAGAGTGCCGTGCAATTTCCACCATAACTGAGGAATCTGATACAGAAGTTTCCAAAAATTAGTTACAAATATTGCCAGTAGGTGTCACTGTAAGCTGTAGTCCTTGTACGCAGTCTGAGAAAAAGAATGTATGAAGTCTTTTCCAAGCAATCATTGCAATCACAATCAATTCAAAATGTGCGCTTTTCCCAGTACAGATATGACGTACACCAAGAATGAAATTTTATGTCACCCTCTGTAGTGTGTCAATGGAAATTGAGGTACACTGTAAAAAATATCCGTTTTTTCCCCGGACTTTTTCCGTATATTTGACGGTTTAAAGCTGTTTTGTTGACAAAACGGTTTTTCCCCGTTTTCCGCTCCAGCCATAAACGGTTTAAAACCGTCAGTTCAAATTCTATTTTTCGTCAGACGGTATTGCTTTCCGTACGATAACTTTCCCTTTTCTTAAATGTAATTTTATTGCATTCATTTCATGTTTTTAATAGGGTTCCATCTCCGCTATTGTTTACACATGTTGCAGTAACCTGTTGTCACTCATGAAAGCTAACCTTAAAACACGTGTTCTGGAAATAGTTGATTTTTACACCACTAGGTGGCGCCACTAGAGCTATAGTGACTTTAAAACTCAAATAGATTATTTTTACTTCATTTTCTGATGTCTCCGGTGGTCTAGTGGTTAGAGCGACTGCCTTTTGTTTCTATGAACGCGGTTTCGATCCCCGGCTCGGAGGAGTTCGAAGTTTTGTCACCATCTTCCATCGAAATCGCGTCCAAGTAAGTTCAATTAAAAATTAGATTAATTGAAATTAATAATAAAGCCTTGATTATTTAATATTCCTAATCGATAATACAAATCAGCACGTTTCAACTCAACTCGAACAGAAGGAGGAAACAACTCAACTCAGTCGATGACGTCACTTACTTCGATGATTTAATTTTTAACGAGTAAACTTGATCTCATACCGTAAAAAACCTTTTGACTACGGATTTACTTCGTAACTTTTACGGAAAAAACTTGTCCCTGTATGGTAAAAAACCGTTGTGCCTACGGATTTACTTCGTAACTTTTACGGTTTTGCACAACCAACCCAGCTGACGGTTTAAAACCGTAAATTTTACGGGATTTTTTTTACAGTGTACTTGTCCCACATATCAACTCTTCAAGCTCGTTCAGTGTTGAAAGATTATGTTGGAAAACAGTGTGCTTCCATGCGCCCTACAAGAAGTAGTTGCATGGGGTGAGATCATGAGAGTGCGGTGGCCAATCCATGCTTCTTCCAGTAAATCTGAAATAATTCAAAGAAATAACTCTATTCTGGACTTTTCAAATTTAATTATCATTTAGTATCTCCATTTCCGCTGATACACAACAGAGGGTATCTCAAAATTTCTTTCTTGGCATGCGTTATCTCTGTGTTGAGAAAAGGCACATTTTGAATCGATTATGAAATCATTGCAATGATTATTTGCAAAGGACTGTTAATAGCTTTTTTCTCAAACTCCGTACAGCGGCGACAGCATAGAGCTCCACCTATTGGCAACATTTGTCACTAGTTTTGAAGCTTCTGTTTCAGTCCAGTAGCATGCAAGGAATTGAGAGAAGGTGTGGCTTACATGTTCAAGTGTTTTCCAACAATAAAAATGTTTTGGAAAATTTGTCATACGAGATTTGATATAACAGTAACGAAATGCATTCAGTTGAAATGCAAAATCAGTTGTAAAAATAATAATACATTAATATTAAAAGAATACAATGTAATAAATAGAAAATAAATAGTCATCGAAACCACGAGCAAGGAACCTTTAGGTGTTAGAGAGGAAATCTGGGAGGCCAAATGCGAGAATCTGCGCAAGCCAGAATAATGACTGAAATGGAAGGTGTCTAAAAGAATAAACTTAATTTTGCCACTTTTGTGTTTCAAAGAAGGAGCAGCCGATCACTTTAAATCCAACATCTTTCAGTGTGATTTTCTTTGAAACTTTATATTTAAAAATTCACAGCACTCCGTGGGACTTTTGAGCCATATAATCTGATCATGAATTCGAAAATCGCGCTAGCATATTTTAAATTTTTCTTAGAGTGATTCGAGATCTTTCGAGTAAATTTGTCTAGGCATTTTTTTGAGACCCAGTTATTTAGTTGATTATTAAATAAATATTGTTTTATAAAATAAACGTCTACTAGAGGGCTCTGCTCTCTAACGCACGCCACCCCCCAGGATGATTGTATAGCAATCCTACCAGGTTTGCAACTCACGCTTCGTTCTCTACATCGAGGACGCTGTGCATCCCAGCAAAAACAGATTTATAGCTGAGCTTAATAGATTTGCTTTAACTTATTTTAGCATAGAATAAATTTGTTGGGCTTGAAAAGGTCTTAAGAACATGGTGCGGTCTCGTCGGCAAACGCGCCATAATCAAAACAGACGTTTAAAAAAATGGGTAAAAGTAAAGGAAAAATGCTTCAGATCACCACATTTTGTGAATAATCATCCCAAGGGAAATTCCATTTTGGAGACCGCACGGTATTTTTCGCTGAGCATGTCGAATTAAATTATTTTATTTATGAAAGTCTCAAAATTTTCTTCAATTGATTCATTTAGAAGTTAAATTTACTTTCTTCCATTGTTTCGATAATATTTAACAGAACGATTGATTGACGTCATATTTAACCTATTGAGAAGAAGGCTCATGCCAAATCGCACTTATTTGTTTACATTTGGAAAGTCTAATCACGTGATCTATAAATTGCTAAACATGTTGCCAAATCCTATAGTTGAATAATGCGTTTCTGGGAGCCGCAAAAGAGAAATATTTATATAGATACTGCTTTTAAGCAAGTTTGAGAAACTATAACCTTGTCATAAGAGTATAACCAAATTGCATAAGAGACACATCACTTTATATGCAAAACATCGCATGGTTATTATTGATTTCAAAAGATAAACATTTTTTGAAAAGTGGAAAAACGATTCTCTTTTCAATACTCAAAGTAAAAAGCGTGGTCTTGGAGAAGAAGTAATCGGAGGAGAAGATAGATATACAGGTTTTCCGAGATATCTTTATTTTTCTAAGAATTAATAACAAAATTAAAATAAGGTAAAGTGAAATGCAGTTTCCGGCAAACAATAATGAAGTCTTAATTTTTTCTAGTGTCAGTAATCTGAGGTAGGTGGCGCTATATTTAGAAGCAAAAACGGCGTCCGCTCAGGAGAAAGAACTGTGTGTATTATTGTGGTTAGAAAAAAATCACTGAAAATCGAGCAAAGTTTCGCTTTATGTACCGTAGCAGTCCAATCAACTGTACCTTCAATTTATGCACAGATGAGGAAGTTTAACTCTTTGCGCTGGATGCAATGGCGGAATTCGAAAGTCACCGTAGAAGTCGGTGCCGCCAGCCTTGTGGCATGGGGTTATTCGTGATTGGCTGGCGCGCAGCACGGAGACCGAGACTAGCGATCATGAAAGAAAACTATCCTCCCGATGCTGCATTCAGATGCTTGGATCAGCATACAGATAGCAATGCTTATCGATCTCTTCGGAGGGGCTAATATGGTTTTTTTGCAAAATATCACACTTTGGTAAATGACAGAAATTAAAAAATTATGTTTTTATGTATTATAAGTATTATTGAGCTTAACAAATCAGTTTCTACAAATTCTGTGCGTTTTAATATCCATATATTGACTTTAAATCCCGTTCGGAAAAGTAACTGCGGAAAGCTACATTTGCTCCGACCTGCTGCTACTCCCGTCAGCGAAATCTACCTACCTCAAAGGGTTAGAGACGCAGAAAATGTTAACCCTTTGGGTACATTTGACGAGTGAGACTCGTCATCTGCTTACTTGGGCGAAGTTACGGTGGACGAGTCTGACTCGTCATCTGAATTTAAGAAGAATTATTGGCGCAAGTGGTCCTGCCAAATTATAATATCCGTGGGCGTCCTACAAGTATTGATGCGCCACATCGTTTGCAAGCGAAAAATTGGGCACATTTTTCGGAGAATATTCCGGCAATGGAATGAAAGAAACACCCTACCAAACGGTGTCGCGTATGTTATAAACATAAAATAAGAAAATAAATCACTTGGCAATTCAAATAATGCCAGGTACCTTTGCATTTACCGACATGTTTTGAAAAATACCACTCGGTATAAAGTCTAATAGACTTTAAGTTGGTTCTTGTTCTATATAAATATTTATATTTTGTTTCATTTATATATTTATTTATATTTTGTGACTAAAATGCTGTTTCAAAAATATATTTATATCACCAATATAAGTATAGTCCAAATAAAATGTATTACTTTTACATATTAATCCATATAGCGACAAATTAAATCCGTCCCATGGGCATAAAAATCTTCAAATAATTCAGTACTCAAAGGGTTAAAAACACTTGGCGGAACTCGAGTACAGACTGGACATTCTTCGTGCTACTTAAGCAGATCAAGTAGAGCTACATCGAATGTACTGTAAAAAAACACTGTCGGATTTCTTCCCTCTTTTGCAGCAAACTGCATTTCATTTCACCTTTTCGTAATTTTGTTATCAATTTTTATCATAATAAAGACCTTTCTCGGAAGTCTGTAAATTTTTCTTTCAGATAATTACTTTAGAAGCTCCAATATTAGTTAACCCTCGATAACTGCGAACCCCCATTCATCGCGAAGAAGCGAAAACACCGCGAGATAGCGTCGGAAATTCCTCAAACCTCGCAGACATTCGGATGGATGTGAAAATTCCGCAGTCGCAATTTTAATCATCTTTTCATTGCAGTGGGAAATTCCCTTCATTTTTCCCTCCGGTCTGAGTGTTCCCTTATCTCGGGTCCCCCCGAAACGCTGATGAGGACATTTCAGGCTAATTGCTGCCGACTTGACTTTCGATAATAGCACTTTTGATTCGCGGCTCCGATAAGAATTGATGATTGAAAGACTGCTTCGCGGAGATAAACGAACGCCCACTCATTTTTGCTGCATTTATCCTCCGCATTTCCCATTTTATTGGATTCCGGATTCTTGTTCCGATTCTGTTAAATCAAAGAATCTATATTATTAAGTCCTAGTAACAAGAAACAGCGGGACTTGAATACAAATATTATTTTTAAAACCACACTTCCAAGCTGAAGAATTTGATTTGAAAATATAAAAGCATTACAGTCGGACCTCTATTTAAAGAACCTCTATTTTGCGAATATCACTATTTTGCGAACTTTTTCTTGGAACCAAGAACATTTTGCGAATTTCTTCGTAAAATAACCTCCAAATAGCGAAGTGCATTCTCTATTTAACGAACTTTTTCTTGTGATCCAATATTTTTTTTCTCCCTATTTCTCCAAATATTTCTAAACATTTCAAACTTATTCTTTCTTTTAACACATTTTATGGTGATCAATGACCTTGAAGCTGGAAAATGTCAAAGCGAAAGTGCTTGAGCATCAAAGAAAACAATTTAATTCTTCACGAGGTGGATAAAGGCGTTAAAAAAAGGGATATTGCTTTAAAATTTGGTATTCTTCCAAACAGCCTATCAACCATAATAAAAAAATCGTGATAAGATACAAAATTATGATTCATCGAATTCTTGTTCAAGACGTTTAAAAGCATGTGTCTATGAACATATGGATGAGGCAGTTTTGAAGTGGACAGTGTGAAACAAAAATACAGCAATGAATTGCGATGAAGATGGAAATGATCATGATGCAGAAATCAACAAACCTTCGGATGATGAAATGCTAAAATTCATTAATTTTAATATAAAATTATTTTTAAAAATTGAAAATACAGTGTATTCCCGAACAATGTTTTGTTTTATTCTTGTTTTTCTTGCAGATTTCTTTTTGGTGGGTAAAATATATAAAAGATATATTAATTTACAAAATAAAGGTGTGATTAATTACTTTTTTAATAATATTTAGTGTTTATGAATTTAAAATCTATTTTGTGTATTTTAAAAGGTGAATCTCTATTTAACGAATTTTCCATATAACGAACTTTTTTCGGGATTTAGCGACTTCGTTAAATAGAGGTCCGAATGTAATTCCAAAAGTGAAATAATCCGTAATTCCAAAAATGGAAATACCAATAGTTCTATAAACAGTAGATATCGTGTCAGAAGAAGAAGAAAGAAACAAATACCCCTAAGATCTGCTCTTTCTCGCAGCCTTCAAAGTTTTAGCCATTTGGGTTTTTCCGAATGCGAATAATTTACACAAGTCTCTGCTTTTATCAGTGTTAACAAAATTACAATTAAATATCTGATTTTATCAATATTAACAAAATTACAATTAAATGTCCCGCGATTACCAAAATGACTCAAATGTTTTAATGATGTCAAACTCGACATAAACTAATAACACGTTGACGGTCAGAAATTAATATGTCATACCTAAATTCTAATTAGATGATTCCTTCTCTACTGCAGTTAAGAGATAACAGAGAAGGTATCATCCAATTAGATAGATGGTTCAAATCTCAGGCGTGAATAATGGCAACGGACGTGTTAAAACTCCTTGTACATGCAGTCACCGGACAAAAAATCAGTCACCCTAGTGTGAAAGCACAGGTGAATCGTTAAGCCTTTACAGATGGCGCAGGGCTTGACTCACGTGCTCAAGTGCGCGGGCACTGCCTCTACTTGATCATAAGGCGGTAGCGTTCAGTGAGACATTTTTGTTTCAAGCGGAAATTGTTTGTAAGGATGGATAAATGTAAGGATGTGACAGAGTGTCCCTGGCTAAGTGGCAGAGGCGTTGGGATGATGGCATTAATGACCGCTCCACATATGAAATCATAAAGAAGGTGGAATTTCGAAATCATAATTGGCCGAGACAGCTCATCCAGTTTATCAAAGGGCACGGACCCTTCCCGTTCTATCTTTTTCGATTTGGAAAACATCCGGACAACCTGGAGAACCTGGCACGCCTCTTCACTATGCCACTAAGTGCCGACTCACGCATTCTTACCACCTCAAGTGTCCAGCAGATCAACACATAGAAGCCTGGTTGAAATCAATAACCAACTACCGCCTGCTAAGAAACAAAATAATAGACCTCCTCAACTGTATCACCAGCCAAGAAGACCTACTTAAATCTGAACAGCCAGAATAACTCCACAACAGCCCGCATTGTTCATCTCACTACAAAGCTCATGTCTCCTTCACGCCCTTCTTCGTTTAGTCTATATATTTGTGTTTTCATGTGCGTGTTGGGAGCCGCCCTGGCTCCGAGTTCGGGGGTATGCTGTGGTGTTATGTTATGTTATGTGACACAGTGACAAAAAGGGGCAATCGTGTTTGGCCATGCCCATGGCCATACGGTGAGTGAAGTTTCTGGATTTGTTGGTGTTTCGCAGCGGACTGTTCAACGTGTTTACAAGCAGTGGTGGCCACGAAACAGAATTGTGATCAGAAAAAGATACTGACTGAGAGGGACCGGAGACGAGTTTCACGGCTTGCTTATTATGACTCGGGTTAGTTCACTTCAGTGACCACGAACATGAACCATCAAATTTATTTTAACATTCTGGATGAACAGGTGTTGCCTTTCAGTCAACATTTGCAGGATGAGTGTGCAAATGTTGACTAAAGACAGTGAAATGTTGACAAATGTTGACTTACCCCCTATTTTTCAAGATGACAAGACAGTTCATCGGGCTGGAAGAATATGTAACTGGTTTGATAAACACACACACCCTATTGCATCTTGATTGTCTTCCAAAATCACCTGACCTAAACTCCATAGAAATTCTGTGGGACATGTTGGAACAGCTGGTAAAACGCCGAAATCAGCATCCCCGCAATTTAGTGGATGTGCGAGATCAAATCCTCGGCGAGCGGCTTAAACTGGATGCGACGTACCTGCAAAACCTTGTGGACTCGATTCCTAACCCAATCCAGGCAGTTATCAAGTCCAGAGGCGGAGTTACACGGTATTAAATGATGCTTCTCATGATTTCTCTAGGGGGTGACTAACTTTTTGTTCGGTGACTGTACGTCGTTTTTAATGTCTTTAAGGAACATTATGCTGAATTCTAAGAAAATCGAACAACACGTTTGTTTACAGCCAAAAGGACGAGCGGTGGAGTTGAGACAGGATCTCGATTTGCTCAGTCCATAATTGCACGATGGAATTCCATAATTTATAACTGATCTTACTGTGGTAACGACTGAAAAGGGTTCACCATTCACTTGCATGCAAGCTGGTGTTCATTAAACTTTTAATATGTCAAAGGTCCTCCTCATATTGTCTTTGGGGGCTGCCTCCCCCTCCCTCATTTGTCATCCACATCATCTGAGAAACTTTTTATATGTCAAAAGGTCCTCCTCATGTTGTATTTGGGAGGACTGCCTTCCCTCTCTCATTTGTCATCCAAATCATCTGAGAAACTTTT
>BGPR01004771.1:7216-19446 GCA_013235015.1 Araneus ventricosus
TATATATATATATATATATAAACTTTTTAACGGAGGGTGGTTTTGGGTTCTAGGGGTCATGATCGGTGAAGATCTGCAGAAATTTTCCGAAAGTCGTGTCATGAGAACCATTGCAATAGGTAGAGTTCCTATAAGGAATCTACCTAAAAGACGCCTCAGTAAGATCAAACTGTTTATGCCACTACCAGTTCTACCACTTACCCAGGTAGGGCGACGTATCTTTTGTTGGACATTTCAAGGGTGTGACAGGGGGAGGTTTTCTTCTAATGGTGAAGAATTACTGCTGCTACCATATTCTCAAAACCTACCCTGAATACCTTTTTCGAAAAGAAAGGAATATAAGTGAAAAAAAATCACATGAAAGTTGCTTTAGCCCCGATTAAAAAAATACCCTCAAATTCTGGTAATTCCAAAATAACTTCAAAATTTAATCTGTTGGTTTTAAATGTTTTTAATTTAACCAAAATGTGTGATGTCACACTTCTTGTTACCCCCTCCCTCCCCCTTGTCACAAACTGTCACAATTTCACGAACCCACTCCAAGCGTGACATCATTTGTGGACGGCCCCTACTCCATTCCATCCATTTGTCCCAACATTGGTTTTTTTCCACCCATTCAAGTCGAAAAATCAGGCACGTCATTCATCTGAAGCTCCAAAGTGCGCTGGCAGTAGGGGAGAGTGATCTTCTCTCCCCCTCTACAGCTGCTCTTCGATTCCCCCCATTTCCGACAAAGGTAGCCTCGTCGCAAGGTCCCAATCTAGTCAAATCGGTTGATGTGCCGACTGCCCTCGCTAAGGGTACCTACAGAATCGGCGCAAGAAGGGATGGAATTTGGTTTGGTTGGATCCATCCGCTATGCTATTCTCCATAAGGTTTCGACCTTGACGATTGTTTTTTCCTTCCCCTGTTCCGAAAATTCCATTTTGGAAGAGCTGTGAATGACCTGCTTTAAAGTAAGCAAACAATCAACAAGAAAAAATATAGCAAATTTAAAAATTTTTAAAAAAAGTTTTATTAAAAAGGAAGCAAAATTTAACACTAGAACAAGAAAAAATATTTTGATTATCATACAATAAAGTTAAAAGAACAAAAGAATTTTTTTGTAAAAAGAAATGAAGTTCGAAAGATTACGACAATGTTTAAGAAGCGCGCAATTGCAGCAGCTAAACAAAAAACAGAGAAATATAGACAGACAATGAAGATAAAGCCAAAATTAAAAAAGGAAGGTAATAAAAGCAATCCTAGCGTAATTCGAAGGTAACGAAAAGCAAAAAAACAAAACAAGGAAACCATTCTAGTTCGCTTTATCAAGGGCTAAGAACTATTCGAAATGGACCCAAAAGAATATTTGGGAAATTTTCTGTAAGAAGCAAGCGTTAAGCTAAACAGAACTTCTCATAGCCCGAACTCCCCAAACCAAGATCCAAGGAAGCTAATCCAAAAGATCAAACACCAAAAGAAAAAAGGAATAGTAAAAAACAACATACAAACATCAAAATCATTGGGAAAATGAAACGAAAACCAGTAACATTCGCGAATCCTCTTATTAAAACTAATCAATGATTCAAAAAGATGCATATAAGATGTTTGGTAACTGATAAAAGAGTTTGTTCGAACGTTAATACATGATAGTACTTGCGGGATTATTTCTATAATTCCAAATAAACCATCTTGAGAAAACTTGTCGTAAGAAAAGAAGTCCTGTTTTAAAATTAAGTCTGTATCAACCAAGTTTTCGATTGACCGATATGATCACGGTCCGAGTCAGCTCAGATAATCGTGGCTGTAACCATTATTCTCACTTATTTTCAAAAACTCATAATTTTCCGCTTTATTCATGAATAATTGTTGTTGTATCTGTTTAAGCCCAGAAAACACGTTTGTCTAAAACCCAGCGTAGATTTTGTCTATTAAACAATACATCATTCCTATTAAAATCTGAAGGTAAACAAACGTATGTATCTATGTCCGGCTATATTCTCACGAACCACTGAATGCTGAAACGAGCCAAAACTACCAAAAGATGGGAAATAATCCAAGGAATCAATTTTGACCATTGAAATTCCGAAATTATAATTATTTAAAAAGATATTAATTAAAAACATCAAAATGAATGGATTCACGTACTGCCATCTATTGGCAGCAAGGTGAATTCATTCACGGCATTTATTTTGTGTTTGCATTTATTAATATTGGAAAAAATCGTTTTCATGCATTTTTTTCTTTCATTTTTGGATTAAGGTGTTCGTAACGTTTGTTGGGGAAAGTAAGTGACAATATTTGTTGATTGTTGAGAAAAACGGAGGCGGAGCATATGAAAATATAGGGATCCCAAGGTCTCACGTGACCTCACTTCTCTCCGCCCGGGTATATCCTATTATTCGAGATAGCCCGTGCAACGCCGGGCCACGCAGCTAGTCACAAATTAAAAGGAAGAAAAAAAAACGGTATTTAATAAATTCTCTTACACCACAGAAAAGAGACATTATTAGGTACACTAATTTTTCCCGGGTATCACAGTCCGACTCTTACCTTACGCGTTATTTCCCTAGCTGTCTCCAACAGGTTGTTTTCGAGCCGAATTTTTCAAAGATTGTATATATTTTTTATACTTCTGTACAAGAAAGTAAAATAATGATGCTACACTGAAAGATTTTCAGAAAATTGCTTTTGTTACCATAGATGCGCCGCACAGCTTGATTTTAATATCTTTTAAGAAACCAGACTGATATCGATTGCAACGATACGCAATATCGATATGAGCATAAAAATAATAATTTTAAAAAATGACGGAAGCCTGTCTTTATCAAACAGCTGCTGATGTTAAAGGCGTAGAACTACTTTACTCGCGTGACTCTTTTCCGATTTTCAAATTTTTTTTGTAACTTCTGTTGTTACCCTTTATCTCTTAAATAAGACATTGGTTATGTTTTTAACATGTAGTTACCGAGATATAGAGGATCGCGTCACCAATTCATGCTTATTTTTGCCCAACTTTGCGACTCAGTAGTTGTTGAACTACAATTTCGATTTTCAATTTCTTGTGTAACTTCTGTTGTTACCCTTTATCTCTAAAATAAAACATTAGTTATGCCTTTAACATAAGTAGTTACCGAGATATACAGGATATCCCATACAACGTTTCTTGTGGCGTTTTCGCGTGTGAATCAAATTCCTTCCTGAGACCCCAATGCGAGGAACGTAGTCCTACGTTAAAAATACAAAAGATCTAAATAAAACTACTGTATCTTTAACATTTATTTCCAAAAACGCAAAATTTTCCACTTTCGACTCAAATAATTGTTGCTTCGTGTCTAAAATAAGACTTTAGTTATGTTTTTTAACCTATGTAGTTACCAAGATATAGAGGATCTCCCATACAAAGTTTTTTGTGGCGTTTTGGCGTGTGAATCAAATTCTTTCCTGAGACCTCAATGCGAAGAACGTAGTCCTACGTTAAAAGTACAAAAGATCTAAATAAAACTACTGTATCTTTAACATTTATTTTCAAAAACGCACAATTTTCTACTTTCGACTCAAATAATTGTTGCTTCGTGTCTAAAATAAGACATTAGTTATGTTTTTTAACATATGTAGTTACCGAGATACAGACGATCTCCCATACAACATTTTTTGTGGCGTTTTGGCGTGTGAATCAAATTCCTTCCTGAGACCCCAATGCGAGGAACGTAGTCCTACGTTAAAAATACCAAAAATCTAAATAAAAGTACTGTATCTTTAACGTTTATTTTCAAAAACGCATAATTTTCCACTTTCGACTCAAATAATTGTTGCTTCGTGTCTAAAATAAGACATTAGTTATGTTTTTTAACATATGTAGTTACCGAGATACAGACCATCTCCCATACAACATTTTTTGTGGCGTTTTGGCGTGTGAATCAAATTCCTTCCTGAGACCCCAATGCGAGGAACGTACTCCTACGTTAAAAATACCAAAGATCTAAATAAAACTACTGTATCCTTAACATTTATTTTCAAAAACGCATCATTTCCCACTTTCGACTCAAATAATTGTTGCTTCGTGTACAGAAAACGCGGTTGTCTGAAACCTAGCGTAGATTTTGTCTATTAAACAATATATCACAATTTAAAAGGATGAAAAAAACCCTTAATTGAACAAATCCTCTTACACCACAGAAAAGAGACATTATTAGGTACACTAATTTACCCAAGATATCACAGCCCGACTGTTACCTTACGCGTTATTTCCCTCGCTGTCCCTAATGGGTTGTTTCAGAGCCCAATTTTTCAAAGATTACAATTTTTTTTTATACTTTTGTACAAGAAAGTAAAGTAAGGATGGTACACTGAAAGATTTTCAGAAAATTGCTTTTGTTACCATAGATGCGCCAGACAGTTTAATTTTTATATCTTTTAAGAAACCAGACTGATATCGATTGCAACGATACACAATATCTATATGAGCATAAAAATAATGGTTTTAAAAAATGACGGGAGGTTGTCTTTTTCAAACAGCCGCTGATGTTAACGGCGTAGGACTACTTTACTCGCGTGACTCTTTACCGATTTTCAATTTTTTTTTGTTTTGTTTGTAACTCCTGTTTTACCCTTTATCTCTAAAATAAGACATTGGTTATGTTTATAACATGTAGTTAACGAGATATAGAGGATCGCGTCACCAATTCTTGCGTATTTTTGCCCAACTTTGCGACTCAGTAGTCGCTGAACTACAATTTCGAGTTTCAAGTTCTTTTGTAACTTCTGTTGTTACCCTTTATCTCTAAAATAAGACATTAGTTGTCTTTAGCATAGGTAGTTACCGAGATATAGAGGATCTCCCATACAACGTTTTTCGTGGCGTTTTGGCGTGTGAATCAAATTCCTTCCTGAGACCCCAATGCGAGGAACGTAGTCCTACGTTAAAAATACAAAAGATCTAAATAAAACTACTGTATCCTTAACATTTATTTTCGAAAACGCATAATTTTCCACTTTTGAGTCAAATAATTGTTGCTTCGTGTCCAGAAAACACGTTTGTCTGAAACCTAGCGTAGACTTTGTCTACTATACAATATATCACAAATTAAAAGAGAAAAAACCCGTAATTGAATAAATCCTCTTACACCATACAAAAGCGACATTATTAGGCACACTAATTTCCCAGGTATCACAGCCCGACTGTTACCTTGTGTCCCGAACGGGTTGTTTCCGAGCCCATACGAATGAATAATTCACGACTTTCGTGATGTACGGCCGTAAAAGCACAGCCTCTTGAAGATTTACTTTGGGGCCACTTGGAGAACAATGAAATGTTTAACAAAACCCAGGAAGAATGGCGAACTATAAATTATAGGGGAAGTGGACAGGCCGTTCCTGCGGTTCGCAATCGGAAACTGGGTGAACGGCTGAGTGTTTTGGTGGGTTATCATTATGGGTTAAATTGGATGACATAAGGACCCACAGAGAAAGAAAAAAATGCGACCACATCGAAGGAGTGAATTACACAACAATGGAAAAGGATATGCGTTAATGTCAGGAAAGGGCACGAAGATATTGTCTTCCGGAGCCCGCAGTTTACAATGTATACTTTCTTTTTTGGCTACTGTGTCTCTTCTGGAATAGATATTGGCGAGATAAAAGAAGAGTTCTGCTAAATAATTTAATTACTTCGAATATGCGGTAAATATTATCTTATTAATAGTTGAGATTAAAATAGGACAAAGAGATTTAGCAGATGGAATCATTCGCAGAAAGGGAATTCGAAATTTGTCAAGACGAAACACCGATAGAGAATTGCTGGAAAATGAAAGTCTTTCAGCCATTGTTTATTCATGGAAACTAGTGGTGTAGTGAGGACGCACTAAAAGCAGTGCAGGAACACCCTAAAAGCAGTGCAGGAACACCCTAAAAGCAGTGCCGGGACGCTCTACCCTGGATGACAAAAATCGCGCTGGTTTAAGGACGTTTTCACAATTTTTTGTTAATTATTTCTCATAAAAAAGAAATACAGGAACGCTCTATAAGCAGTGCCGGGACGACCTAAAAGCAGTGCCGGGATGCAATAAAAGTAGTGCCAGGACACCATAAAAGCAGTGCCGTGACGCTCTAAGATGACAAAAATCGAGCTGGTTTAAGGACGTTTTCACAATTTTTTGTTATTTATTTCTCATAAGAAAAAAGCAGTGCCGGAACGGCGTTCGGGTGCGTACCGGCTCCACAACCACCCTCGTGGAAACAGTGCTTTTGCTTAATGCATGCAATTTTCTTTACTTTTAAAAATTTATTGGTCGCCTTTAGCTTCCAGCTTGTTTGTTCGTAATATTAATTAACCCGTAACTGTACTTGCGAAGTGGTTAAATAAAGTGGCAAAATCGATTCAATTGCTGAGGCTGGGGAATTCTGTCAAAAGTTTTATTTTGCGATATCTCTCAGTAATGGAAAACGGTGGGGGCAAGCGACCATTGATGATAGGGGTTATGATTTTTCATATGGAATAAAAATCAGTGAAATCGATACAGTGGTTGGGCCTGGGGGAGTCTGTCAAGTCCCCTTAGAAAATATACATTGAAGTAGAATTTTTGAGATTTTTCTCGAAAATGGAATTTGGTGGGGGGCAGACAACTTTTGATGACGTATCAAGAGGTCATAAACTTTCTTATGAATTTGTCTTTGGTCTTTCGAATTATTTTAAATGTTGTTACAAAGCTATAAAGTCGTTTCCCTGAGATGCTAATCTTGGCGACAAACTTGGCGACTTGGCGTCAAAGTTAGAATTAGTTAGTTAATTTCGTTATAGATAATTTTTTAGAACATAACACTACATCTCTATGCTTTTATATTCTGTATTGGCTCTTCTCTAAATGCAATATTCATAAAAACCTATTACATGGCAAAAATTGTAATTTTGTAAATATAGTTTTGCTTCAGAACTAGGTGTCTTTCGCTACAGAAACTATACCAAAATATTATATTTTGGTACTGGTCATCTTGTCTATATAAGTTTATAGTTGATGTGTCCATTTTTTTTGACGATAGATTTATTGCATCATTGTTATAACATTTACTTTAGAAAGATATTCTACAAGTTCAAGTATTATTTTCATCTAAATTATTTTACGATCTTCCGCAACAAGCATTATTTTATACACTTCAACTTTTAAGCTAGGCTCCTTCTATAACTTTTATTGTCCTTGTACGCATATATCTCTGGACAGTTTACTGAGATCCTTAAACTGTACTCATAACTTCTGAATAACTAGTAGTTCTGTGAACAGTAGACCTCTCTCTAAGCACCCCCGTACAATAGGAAGAGCTAAGATTTTCTCTTCATAGAATTTTTTAAAAGCTTAGCAAATGTTATTCATTGTGAAGACAGCATTGTTTTTAGAGACACCGGACATCACAATTTGACTCTACAGGAGATACACTGTTGTACAAAAGTTGAGCACAATTCTTAAGGTGCGACAAATTGGAGGTTAATATGGATAAAACGGTTCGCAATCTGCTGAATCAGCAAAACATCTCTAGCTCTTCTACTTCGCTTATCTTTAAGCGGCATATCGAAATAATTTGAAAAAGATGGCACCAAAAATTCACAGAAAAAAATTGAATCCTTAAATTGGTTATTTAAAAAATCATCTGGAAAATTTCACTATTAAATAAACATCAAATTAAAATATTTTTTCCAGCTCATTTCGTTAGAAATAAGAAGATGGAATTCAAAATAACTTGGCAATAAATATTACAATTTGGCGCAAATATTTATATAAGCGAAAAGATTTAGTTGCTATGCAGATCAGACGATTTATAAGGTAGGTTAAATTATCTTGGCGAGAAGCGTCTGATAATTCCATTTAGGTTTAACAATTACAATCGAATTTCGAAAGTTCTTAAAATTGCCGACTGCGGCTCATAAGGTACAAAAGAAATTATCTATTATATTATTATTCGAAATATTTTGAAAAAGATGGCGACAAAAATTCACATAGAAATCCAATCCTTAAATAAGTTATTTAAAAAAATCATCGTGAAAATTTCACTATTAAATAGGCATCAAATTAAAATATTTCTTCCAACTCATTTCGTTAGAAATAAGAAGATGGAATTCAAAATAACTAGGCAATAAATATTACAATTTGGCACAAATATTTATAAAAGCGAAAAGCTTTCGTTGTTATGCAGATCAGACGATTTATAAGGAAGGCGAAATTATCTTGGCGTCTGATAATTCCATTTAGGCTTAACAATTACAATCGAATTTTGAAAGTTCTTAAAATTGCCGACTGCGGCTCATAAGGTATAAAAGAAATCATTTAGATGGTAAATGAGTTTAAATATAAATTTAGAACTGAAAGATAGCCAAAGATTATAAAAATAGATAACACTAATTTAGCGAAATACAGATAACGATAAAATAAATAGAAATAAAATTCAAGAAATATTTCTGCCAAATTTGAAGGAAATGGAACAACGCATTTGTTCGTAATCGCGCAACAAACATACAGACAGACAAGTGCAAAACGCTGGAGTTAAAACATAGACTTCGCTTCGCTCGGTCAAAAATTTCTTTACTGATGAAATTTCACAATTTTTCGAAGTAATTTCTAACTTTTTGTGCATCATGTTTTATAGATCAACATCACAGAATGAACTACTAGCGTCTGAAAACACCAGAATATAAGTACAAAAGATAAAATTTAAAATAGGCAAGATTAGATAAAATCAAGATTTATACGGAGACATCGAAGGCCAAGTCGTGGTTCTTTGGCGTTTAGATAGTGTGCTGGGTGTATGGTTGCAATAAAATGATGATCTAAATTATATACATTTAATTTACATTATTTACACTACTTATTTACATGACGAAAACTTATGCGAACAACATCGCATCGCGCGGATACAATCTGGAATTATAACAATGTTGCCAGATACAAAAGATACATTTTACATTACAATAATAAATGAGTGGCTTGACGTTAGCGCCGCAACAGTTCTCCATCACGATAAGACACCGCCTCACAGGTCAATTGCAAAAGTCGCGGATAAATTGAATTTATCACATCCATATATTTTCCATCAAATACATCATATTCAGTAAAATTTTATTGAATAAATTTATTAAACAATTTATTAAATTTAAAAAATAAAAAATGGTACAAGAGAAAAATCGCCAAATAATGTAGAATTCCGCCAAATTTCTTACAACCATTCTCTTGGCGACTTGGCTCGCGTTTGGTTTACAATTTTGCGCCCGGCTAACAGAAAATCGCTTCTTGGTGACTTGGCTGTTCACAATTGGCGACATTTGCGCCCGGCTCACGAAAACTCTCTTCGCTTCTTGGCGACTTGGCTGTTCACAATTGGCGACATTTGCGCCCGGCTAACGGAAAAGTACCAAATCCCGGTTAACCGAACGGTTATATGTCCGATGCGCACAGGCGCATTTACGCACATCATTAACTAGTGGAATTTACGCACACATTGTAGGTTTACTAGAACCTAATTACCTTTGGCGGGAAAACTTGACGAAAAACGAGAGGGACAATAGAGAATGCATACTTAAGAGAGTGATTGATGTGTGTTTGTTCTTTTCGATCAGATAATCACACCTTTCCCAAGAGAAAATTGATAATTACATTATTCATGTATTTTCAATTTATTTAACATAACGATTAATTTATATGGATTATTTATTGTTTAATTTAAATTATATCTGTATTAGTCACTTGCTTGAAAATAACAGTTATTAAGGTCCTTAGCATTTTCCCAGGGAAGCATCGTTGTTTTATCAGGGGCACGAAGTATCATTCTCCTACTGACATTGATTGATTGCCATACGTCAAAGGTTTTCAATGCGCCAAAGCCAAGTCAAATCATATAGACATCGATAAAGTTTACAATTCTGCAATCTTTCCAACACTTGTGCGCAAAGAACACTACTTAATGACTTATCGCAAATGTGACTGTGCGCAAGTTCCACAATATCAAACCGAAAAGATCGTTCTTCGAAACGGCTTCATCAGAATTGCATACTGTAATTAGATACAAAATAGTAATAGGTGTTCATGGCTTAACCGAAAAGATCGTTCTTCGAAACGGCTTCATCAGAATTGCATAGTGTAATTAGATACAAAATATTAATAGGTGTTCATGGCTTAACCGAAAATATCGTTCTTCGAAACGGCTTCATCAGAATTACGTACTGTAATTAGATACAAAATATTAATAGGTGTTCATGGCTTAACCGAAAAGATCGTTCTTCGAAACGGCCCCTCTGTAGTTCGGTTAAGCGGGGTTGTACTGTGTTTCCAAAATCTGTGTCAAATTTTGGACCAAATCGGTCGGCAGGAAAAGGTGCAGTTCCAAAATGCGTGTCCGATTCTTTTCACTATACGACGAAGTTAAACCCAAAACGCCTCTTGCATAAGTGCTCGAAAAATTCGAGGGACGAACACTGCCGCTGCTTCCTTTCCATCCACAGCTTAGACATTGTTTTAAGAAATCTATGTCTTGTGTGATGGTAGACTACACTCCATAAAGTCACGACCTACTCAGGACAATTAGCAGGTCACGCCCTGTATTGTTCCCCATTTTGTTATCTTCACCATCGTTACATTAACGTCAAGTTTTGCTCATTGTTTCGAGATCGTTAGAGTTGTGAGAGCATTTGGCGTGTATTTAAGTGCCACTACGAGCAAGTGTAGCCAATTTCGCCAAGATTTATCGATATTAGCTCCAGATTATTAAATTGCTCTAGATTATTAAATCTAAATTATTGAGCTGCATTATTAAAATATTATATTCAAACCAGCGGGAGTGGTCTCCCCTAAGCTTTCTCGTATACTTTCTAAGTGGAGATTAGTCAAAATCTCGAGTTCGAATTTTTTTGACGATTACAATACTTTCTCTTTGTATACTTCGTACACGAGGAAGTGAAACAAACCTGAAATCAAATCTATCTGTTGCCACGTTTCAAAAAAATATTACTTTCAAGCAGGTGCGATAAAATAGACAAAGCAATGAATACTAAAGAGAAAATCCTGCTTTGGAATTGAATTCCCAAGAAAACAATTTATACTACCACAACCGTAACAATTGCAAAAGCGCGTGAATAAAAGATTTGCTGAAATAATGAGATCGGTTTGAATTTTATTTACAACAATAAAAAAATTGTAATTTATTGTTGTATGATTGCTACCAGAACTTCGCGCATGAGAATCGGGTTAAAAGAAATTGAATATACAATTTGAACGCCTCTTTTTGATGGATTTGGCCCAAAATTTTATACGGACCTACATTCATGACGATAAAACTGTGTACCAAATTTTGTCCATCTAGCTATTCAAGTGTTTGAGTTGTAGTGTTCACATGACTTCGGACATACAGACAGAGAGACTTCCGTTGACAGATCTTGTCCAAAATTTGATAGGAACCTACAAATGATGTGTAAAGATCACGTATAAAATTTCATCCCCGTAGCTCTAATAGTTTTCGAGTTATCGTGTTCACAGACACACAGACATAATTCCCAAATTGTGTTTTTCGGACTCAGGGAGGTCTAAAACGTGGAGATTCGTCAAAATCTCGAGTTCGAATTTTTTGACGATTACAATGCTTTCTCTCTGTATACTTCGTGTACGAGAAAGTAAAAATTGAGGTAGGTGGCGTTGCTTGTTAAGCGACGATATGAGAAGGTCGAGGGCAAACTAAACCCGATATTAGAACAAAATGCCGTTTTTCCAGCATTCTAAGGAGGAAATATTCTTTTGAATAACTCCATTAAAGAATCGTTCAGAAAAAGCAAGGGAAACTGAAAATCAGTAACATTCGTGACTGATGAGTGTGTGAGTTACAGATCCATCACAAAAAAAATGACGGAAGACTGCCTTTTTCAAAGAGCCGCTGATGTTAAAGGCGTAGGACTACTTTACTCGCGTGACTCTTTTCAGATTTTATAATTTTTTTTTTAACTTCTGTTGTTACCCTTTATCTCTAAGCTAAGACATTAATCTTTTTAACAAATGCAGTTACCGAGATATAGAGGATCGCGTCACAATTAATGCGTATTTTAGCCTAACATTGCGACTCAGTAGTCGCTGAACTACATACCGATTTTCATTTTTTTTTGTAATTTCTGTTGTTACCCTTTTTCTCTAAAATAAGATATTAGTTATGTTTTTAACACATGTAGTTACCGAAATATAGAGGATCGCGTCACCAATTCATGAGTATTTTTGCCCAACTTT
>BGPR01004771.1:19456-35327 GCA_013235015.1 Araneus ventricosus
ATATAGAGGATCGCGTCACCAATTCATGAGTATTTTTGCCCAACTTTGCGACTCAGTAGTCGCTGAATTACAATTTCGATTTTCAATTTTTTGTTTGTAACTTCTGTTGTTACCCTTTTTCTCTAAAATAAGACATTAGTTATATTTTTAACACATGTAGTTACCGAGATATAGAGGATCTATCATACAACGTTTTCTGTGGCGTTTTGGCGTGTGAATCAAATTCCTTCCTGAGACCCCAATGGGAGGAACGTACTCCTACGTTAAAAAGAAGGTAACACACTTTTTCAAAGCTAATTAACTTTCCAAAAATTGCATGTAAGAAGTTTGATAATTAATCAAAGGGTTTGTTGAAATGTTGATACATGTATCACTTACGGACTTGTTTTAATAATTTAATTTCAAATAAGCAATTTTCATAAATCTTAGAAAGAATAGAAGTCATGATTTAAAATTTAATCTCTATTAATCGAGTTTTCGATTAATAGAGACTAACTGATTACGGTCAAGGCCTGGATAATAGAGGTTCAGCTGTAAGTTCGAAAATTTTGGTTCAATGAAAATGAACGATCGAGCTTTAAAGAATGAAAGATATCGACCCGTTCTACAATCAAAATCCTGCACCTATTTCTGTAATAAAAGATTTCCCCACCTACAGATAAGGATAAAACATTCGCGTACGTGCATTTCTTCCAGTTGTTATCATTTTTTTTTATTTTTTTAAGAACTTTACCTTTTCCTTTTCTTATCTCCCCGCGCCCTTTTTCACTGAGTTTTGATAACTAGAGCTTATCACCTTTATCGGGACGTTCTCGTAAAAAAATCGGTACTTTCCTTTTTTCTTCTTTTTCTGTAAATAAAGTTTTCCAATTATTTGGAGTAGCCAACTTTTTAGTTCTTCCGTCGCATGAGCTTTTCTAAGGATCAGGGGTGCAGAGGAACCGGAACGCACCGGAAGTCCGTTCTGGCACTGTTTTTCTTTCACGAGAAATATATAAGAAAAGCTTCTGGAAACGTCCTTAAAACAGCGCGATTTTTGCCACCCAGATTCCGGCACTGCTTTTAGAGCGGTCCGTCACTGCTTTTAGAGAGTTCCGGCACTGCTTTTAGAGCGTTCCGGCACTGCTTTTAGAGCGTTTCGGCACTGCTTTTAGAGCATTCCGGCACTGCTTTTAGAGCTTTCCGGCACTGCTTTTAGAGCGTTTAGGAACATCTTTTAGAGCGTACCGGCACTGCTTATTTTGCGACTATACCTCTGCTTAGGATGAACATTTCATGATCTAAATCTTCCAATTACTTAAACGTAGCCAATTCTAGTGCTGACAAAAAGGACGAACTTTTCCATTTTTCCTTCACATAAGCTTTTCTAAGGATCAGGGGTGTAGAGGAACCGGAACGCACCGGAAGTCCGTTCTGGCACTGCTTTTCTTTCACGAGAAATATATAAGAAAAACTTCTGGAAACGTCCTTAAAACAACGCGATTTTTGCAACACAGGTTCCGGCACTGCTTTTGGAGCGGTCCGTCACTGCTTTTAGAGAGTTCCGCCACTGCTTTTAGAGCGTTTCGGCACTGCTTTTAGAGCGTTCTGGCACTGCTTATTTTGCGACTATACCTCTGCTTAGGATGAACATTTCATCATCTAAATCTTCCAATTACTTAAACGTAGCCAATTCTAGTGCTGACAAAAAGGACGAACTTTTCCATTTTTCCTTCACATAAGCTTTTCTAAGGATCAGGGGTGTAGAGGAACCGGAACGCACCGGAAGTCCGTTCTGGCACTGCTTTTGTTTCACGAGAAATATATAAGAAAAACTTCTGGAAACGTCCTTAAAACAGCGCGATTTTTGCAACACAGGTTCCGGCACTGCTTTTAGAGCATTCCGGCACTGCTTTTAGAGCGTTCCGGCACTGCTTATTTTGTGACTATACCACTGCTTAGGATGAACATTTCATGATCTAAATCTTCCAATTACTTAAATGTAGACAATTCTAATGCTGAGAAAAAGGACGAACTTTTCCATTTTTCCTTCACCATGAGCTTTCTGTTTCATTAATGTGACCATATGTCCCGTTTTTCGGTAGCCTGTCCCGTTGTCCCCAATCATAGCTTCGGGACGCCAAATGTCCCGCTTTCAGAAAGAGAGCAACCCACGACAACAATTTCAAACAAGAAGGCACCAAAAAGCAAAATATCCGACGGTAATGTCTAGTAGCCCGACGATGATAGTACACTATACTATACGTATCACATATATGTAAGTTGGTCAGAAGCCTCCTATCTCGCACTTAGTTATAACTACATTTGACCGCATAAAGTTACAGAATGAAACACTGGGAATATGTAAACCGGAAGTCGTTGGGTGGAACTGTTCAAACACTTTCACGCCAATGATTTAAATCATACGAACTTTCGTATAATTATTGAATATATTTTGTGTCTGCCCGGCACTAATGCACCCTTAGAAATTGTCTTTTTTTCTTATGAATAAGTTGCGGACGAGCTAGAAAACACAGTCACAGTTTATAAAGCAACGTGAATTACCAAAGTAAATTTTAAGAAATCCTACCGAGAATTCCATTCCTTTTTTTTTAAATCAACACCAAATATACCGAAGTAAAAATCTGTTCTTCAGAAAAATGGGAGATCGCATGAATTATTTATTTTCACGTGTTTATTCCTGTTCTTTTCATTAATGAATAAAAACTGAAGAAATACGTGTTTTCTTGAATTCACATAATACAATATACTCTCGATTATCCGTGCACGGATTATCCGGTTTGCGGATTATCCGTGCTCATTCCGGACTCACAAAAAAAGTTAAAGAGAAACATTTTCACGCTTATCCTGCATGTAAAATCGATGTTGATGTTCCACCGAGAGATTCATTCCGTGAAACTAGTGAGCCGTGATGGCGGAGGCTAAAGAATAGAGTTTTTCTTTGTTCCTCCACGTGCAATCTCTACCGGTTCAACCCCTAATTTTCCGAGAAATGAATCATCCACTTCCTGCTAGCTCTTCTCGTATGAACACGCTTCTCCCTGACACGTCATTCTTTAACTTATTCGTCCTCTTTCACTTTCGCACGTGTTCTTTTAGTTTCTGCGTCTTCTTTATCGTCAGTTAATAGCGTGAAATTTTTTACTGGTAAAAATGAGTGGTGTGAAAAGAAAACGAAACGTTTTAAAAATTAAACAAAAATTAGAATTCCTTCAGAAACTTGATAATAGAGAATCAGCTAGTGCTGATGCAGAAGATGTACTAAATGAGGGAAATACAATTTCTCATTCTGCTGCTCTACAATCTGCGGAAACTTTGTTGTATTATATGGGACAAAGAGGATTTGATTACGGTGACATTATTGCGGTTCGTAAAATATGTGTCGACATACGACAAGAGATGAACAAAGAGCAGAAGTAAAGACGCATTACAGATTTTTTTTTAAGCGGTAAATGTTAAAAGGAAAATTTCTAATTTGATGTTATACAGCGTGCAAATGTAACTAATTTTTATATTTTTGTACTGATGCTGATTTTTTCCTTAATAAAAAGGAGTTTTCGAATTATCCGTGCTTTTCTATTGTCCGTGCGATCCCTCCCGGTGATTAACCCGGATAATCGGGAGTGCACTGTATTACCTAAAAATTTTAAAAAATACCCTGTTTTGAGGAAAAAAATAAATGGCCTCTTTACGCATCATGAACAAATCATGATTCAAATTTTCCACTAAAGTAGACGTAACCAATTTTGATGCTGGCAAAGGAACTTTTCAATTTCTGTTTTACCATATCTATGTTTGCTTTTGATAAGTTTACACGCAGAGATCAAACCGCAATCCATGTCTTTCATTAACACTCGATATTGTGAATGATGAATCTTCTATTTATTTTTGTTAGTTAGCGCTTATTATAAAAACCATATAATAGCAAAAACGCACAGGTTAACTTTTGACCTAGCCGAGCGAGGTCTACGTTTTAACTCAAGCATTTGGCGTTTGTCTGTCTGTAAGTTTGTTACGCTATTACGTCCAAATGCGTTGTTCCTTCAAATTTGGCAGAAATATTTCTTGAAGCAATAGAAAACGGTCTATATATTTTATTTCTATTTATTTGAATTCTATAAAAAATAGTTATTTGAATTATATATAATTATTATATTAATTACTTTAATTGGGAATAAAAGAGTGAGTGGCAACATTAAGATTATGACATCAGAGTTATAAATAAACACAGTTCGCTTATCACTTTGTATCGTTATCCGCATTCCGCTAAATAAGTGTTATCTATTTTTATAATCTTTGGCTATCTTTTAGTTCTAAATTTATATTTAAACTCATTTACCATCTAAATAATTTCTTTTATACCTTATGAGCCGCAGTCGGCAATTTTAAGAACTTTCAAAATTCGATTGTAATTGTTAAGCCTAAATGGAATTATCAGACGCTTCTCGCCAAGATAATTTCGCCTGCCTTATAAATCGTCTTATCTGCGTAACAACGAAAGCTTTTCGCTTTTATAAATATTTGTACCAAATTGTAATATTTATCGCCAAGTTATTTTGAATTCCATCTTCTTATTTCTAACGAAATGAGTTGGAAAACATATTTTAATTTGATGCCTATTTAATAGTGAAATTTTCTCGATGATTTTTTAAATAACTTCTTTAATGATTGAATTTCTATGTGAATTTTTGTAGCCATCTTTTCCAAAATATTTCGAATAATAATATAATAAATAATTTCTTTTGTACTTTATGAGCCGCAGTCGGCAATTTTAAGAACTTTCAAAATTCGATTGTAATTGTTAAGCCTAAATGGAATTATCAGACGCTTCTTGCCAAGATAATTTCGCCTGCCTTATAAATCGTCTGATTTGAATAACAACGAAAGCTTTTCGGTTATATAAATATTTGCGCCAAATTGTAATATTTATCGCCAAGTTATTTTGAATTCCATCTTCTTATTTCTAATGAAGTGAGTTGGAAAAATTATTTTAATTTGATGCCTAATTAATAATGCAATTTTCTCGATGATTTTTAAATAATTTATTTAATGATTGAATTTCTATTTGGAATTTTTGTTGCCATCTTTTTCAAAATATTTCGATAAGCCGCGTAAAGATAATCGAAGTAAAAGAGCTAGAGATGTTTTGCTAATTCAGCAGATTGCGAACCATTTTATCCATATTGACTCCAAATTCGCACCTTAAGAATTGTTCTAAACTTTTGTACAGCAGTGTATCTCCTAGAGAGTTAATAGAAAAACGAAACAAATAGTTAAAAAAGAATAAATAATAAACAGAAGATTTAACCAATAACGATAACAATACACCTTTTTGCGCGCTCAACGCAGCAGCATTAAGTGATTGCATCAACAAAAATTAAAGCAATTAATATTTAAAACACATAAAATATGTAGAATTTAGAAAGTAAAAGAAAAATATTCAAAATGGAAGGAATGAATGAGAACCCGAATGACGAACTTTTTCGAAGCCCACTCGCCATAGAAGTTCTAAATGGACAACATTTTCTGTCAAGGGTAGGATTATAAATCAAAAGTATACCCTTTGTTGCCTGAATTCTGTCCAACCGCAATATAAGAAACATTTTCCTTTGAAAAAATCCAGAGGCAAATAAAATCCTTAATGAAAATCCAAAAGATACGAGAGTGTGTAATATAATTTATCCTCTCTGCCGAAACTATAATGAAGACAAGAGACGCCAGACATACAGGATTTTAATTAATTAGAGTTATAATTAATTTTTGACTAATTAATTTATATTTAATATCTTTGTTAAATTTTGTTAATTATAACTGTCCTACAGAGTTCATTATGATGTCCAGTGTCCTTACAAACAATGCTGTCTTCACAATGAATAACATTTGCTAAGCTTTAAAAAAAAATGCGATGAAGAGAAAATAGGTATTTAAGAAATGCTATGAAGAGAGTAAATTTTTTTTTGGAGGGAAGCGAGGGTCTACTGTTCACAGAACTACTAGTTAAGGTGAAAACTACGAAAGTGGTCTCCCCGAAACTTTCTCGCATACGACCAGTAATGTGGGGTGGGTAAACAACCAGTGGGCAGGTGAATATTCTTGAGGTATTTACCCAAGGCCTGGTTATTTTGAGAAAAAAATTATGAATGGTGATTTACAATGAAACATATCAAATTCACGAATTCTTGAAACTTAATATTTTGCAAAAAGAATTGAGTATGTTCTCAATTTACCAGAATATTGAACTTTATTTAACGTTTTCGACTACGAAATCTTACTACTGATATCACGCAAGATTTCACCATACCTTCCATCTGGAGAATGTCGGAACGAAGTTTCGATTCAGGCGTTGCCATAATTTCCGAATTGCGGCTCGCTACAATTTCCTACGTAGACCGCCAAGGTCAAACGTCAGCTATACCAACTTGAGAAAAATAAGCGAAACACTCGCCAACACACAGTCGCAATGTGCATTTTGAACTAAATATGCAATTTGAACACCTGTTTTTTAACCGATTTGAACGAAATTTAGGCACAGATCTATAATTAATGTTAGCAAACGCCATACCAAGTTTTATTTATGTATGCCAAAGGGCTTATGAGATATAATTTTTACAAGTGTGAGATTATACAGACCGACAGACAGCCCATCCTTTGACGGATTTGGCCCAAAATTTTATACGGACCTACGTTCATGAAGATAAAACTGTGTACCAAATTTTATCCATCTAGCTATTCAAGTTTTTGAGTTATAGCTTTCACATGACAGCGGACATATAGACAGACAGACTTCCCGTTGACGCATTTTGTCCAAAATTTGACAGAAACCTACAAATTATGTTTAAAGACCACATACCAAATTTCATCCCCGTAGCTCTAATAGTTTTCGAGTTATCGTGTTCACAGACATAATTCCAAAATTGTGTTTTTCGGACTGAGGGAGGTCTAAAACGTGGAGATTCGTCAAAATCTCGAGTTCGAATTTTTTGACGATTACAATACTTTCTCTTTGTATACTTCGTATACGAGAAAGTAAAAATGAATAACAATGTTTTGCAAATTCCTAAAGCGCTAAATCAATCCTTACACTCATACGTGTATAATTATGCATCTTATTATCTTTAAGAGTGCAAAAGTTTAAGAGTTGACAGCGTGCTTGGAAATAAATAATACCCGAAAGAAACACGTTTATAAGTTGTAAAATTCGGGCGTCACTCGAACGACTAGTAACCCTAATGGGTGCCTCTGAAAGAAATGCCGAAAATTCCCCCCCGACTTTGCTAATCCAGGATTCCTTTCCTCAAGATACAACCTCGCCTTCTTTTCTTTTACCTCCCCCTCCCCCCGTATTCTGTTCATCAATTCGGAAAGAAAAGCCGATTTTATTTTATTTTATTTCCATACTTCACCATGCTTGCAGAGCAACTGTAATTTCCTGGTTGTCGTTAAGCGCGTATTAAAGTTCTATAATGAAATTCAAACACTGCAGGAATCTCCGCTATGTACTCAAGTCGAATCCAATATTATTCCGTCTTTTAAAGGAATCTTTAAAATCGCTTCACAGGTAAAAGATACTCGTGGAGATAGCGGCAACTCATAAAGAAACAGGGCCGGATTATACAATCAGCAACTGCCAAGGGGCCCTGCAATTTTGAGGGGAAGGGGACTTCTGATTTTTTCTTTTTTGCTGTAGTTTCAAGGTAATCTAATTTTGTGCTCCCCTTTGAGTTAGGAAGACCATGTACTCGAACATATCCAAATTAAAATCAAGTATAATTTAAATTTAAGAACAATATTCTTTGGATTTTTCTTTCATGTTTTCATATTCGTTTACTGATCAGTTTAGCCCATTTTTACCACGTTTTTATTAACTCGCTTTCTTGTCTGTCTGTCTGTCTATCTGTTCGGTACAAATCTTGCGATCGATTTTAAACTAACTTCCCGATGAGCTGGAGACTTGAAACTTTAAACATAGTTCAGAACTAGATGACAATGCATTATTAATTCGCTTTCTTGTCTGTCTGTCTGTCCGTTTGTCTGTCATTTCATGTTTTGCATGACGCATCCGCAGTACGTTTTTCATTATATCTCGAAAACTATTAACATTACAGACTTGGTTCTTGGGTATGTGGATGACCCATGGGATCGTCGAAGCACCCCTATATTTTAGCCATATCTTTGCGCATGCGCAGTACGTTTTTCATTATATCTCGAAAACTATTAACATTTCAGACTTGGTACTTGGGTATATGGATGGACCATGGGATCATCGAAGCACCCCCATATTTTAGCCATATCTTTGCGCATGCGCAGTACGTTTTCATTATATCTCAAAGGTCTCTGCGTCACATAACTTACTTTTTCAGGAAAATAACAATTTTTTATTTATGATCAGGTGAAGAGAAACTGAAATAAACCTGAAATTTGTCACATGTCTTCGTCATAATCTCATCAAGATGTTTAAAATCGATTGCAAAATTTCAAGCACAGAAGACTAAAAAGCAGAAAATAATTATTTAAAAAAATAAAAAATTTAATAGACCACGTTTTTAAAACGGACTAAAAAGTATAAAATAATTTCTTCTGGCCCCATACAGATTTATAACCCCATACAGATTTAAAGCGAAAAACGTGGGGCTCATGCAATATTTAATAGTAAGGAGTGTAGGGAGTAGCTGCCGTTGAGAAAACTCACACAACAGTTCATATCATTTCCATTGCAATAAAATTGTTAGAGACTGAAATAAACTATTTATACATCAATTATCTATTACATGCGCCCCATGTTTTTCGTTTTGAATCTGTATGGGGTTATAAATCTGTATGGGGCTAGAAGAAATTATTTTATACTTTTTAGTCCGTTTTAAAAACGTGGTCTATTAAATTTTTTATTTTTTTAAATAATTATTTAAAAATTGAATTGAAGAAAGTTTCCTCTGTAAAAGATAAAAGATCCAAGCAAACACAAATTATTTTTTTAAAGAAAAATTAAATTTATCAGAAAATTTGTTTTATCAGAAATAACGATTTAGGCAGCGATTCAGGGCCCGAGGGGATAGATGCCCGTGGGCCAGTTATAAGGTACGCCATGGAATGAAAACGCTTTTGCGTTTATGCCCTTTTTAAAGCAAAATATGAAGAGGGGGAGTACTTTTTATCCTTTTTAAACCACAGATTACGACTGGGATTTTTAAAAAATCATTATTTCCCGCGTGGCACTTACTCTCGCCACGCCAAGCGGAAACACACCCCTGCAACTAACCGCCCGAAACTCTCGCTACGCCACTGGTCCTGATAACAAAACGTTAATGCGTTTATGCCACTTTTTAAAGTCAGGTTAGGGATGGGAAAAACCTACCAGTTGAAACCGAGAACCGTTTTTTTGTGTGTGTGTGTGTTTCGATTAACAGGGTTTTTTTTCGGTTGTTTTTCTTGTCCCGGTTATAACCCGTTATTTATTTTAAATTCAACAACCGGGTAAAAAAAACCCCGGCAAAATCAGTTATCAGAATATAGGCTCGATTTTAGTTATGGAGTTTTGAATTTCATCATCTTAGGCCAGTGGTCGGCAAACTGCGGCTCTGCCACGAATCGATTTCGACTATACATACGATTATTATAATATCTAGTTTTATTAAATGTTAGTAGCTAGTTTAAACCGACTACTAAAAACATGGATCTTGAAAAGAATTTGCAGGGATCGATCCAGGTTGTTTTTTTGTGGAAAAAATTATTTCTGTGAAAAATAAAAATATTTTTGTGGAAAAAAAATTTTTTTGTGGAAAATAAAAATATTTTTGTGCAAAATTTTTTTTTATGTAAAACCTTCAATTTTAGCAGTCATATTTCTATATTTTACGTGAATTTGAGTTTTGTGAAGGGGCGTTTTTATGAATTTGAATTTTCTGAAGGGGCCGTTTTCATGAAGTGGAATTTTGTAAAGGGGCCGTTTTTATGAAGTGGAATTTGGCGAAGGGGCCGCAAAACGGCCCCAATTTCCGCCTGGATCAGCCCATGATTTGGCAATCAAAAAGAAATTTTAATCGTTGTAGTGTTGATCTTTGGCTCTTTTGACTAATGAGTTTGCCGACCACTGTACTTAGGCCAATCAACGGCCGCCGCCTCCTCGAATCGGACAGTGAAATAGTCTAAAATAGTCATAGTCAAGCTTTCATAACTGGATTAGTTTTGGTCGCAGAAGAGTGGGACATTTTGTTTAAAATTTCAGTGTGCCAAAATTATTTTAATACGTTTGACCGGGGGAATGTATAAAAATTTAGACATAGTTTTTTTTATTATTTTACATATAGACGCAAACAACACAAAATACGATTATTCACGTCTGTGGTCTCTAATTTCTTTTTTTATTTGTCTACAAAACTTAATACAATTCTTAAAATTTTGTCTACAATATTTACTTATTGTATTAATTACTCATTTATTATTATTACTTATTATATTAATTACTTATTGTATTAATTACTTATTTATAATTATTACTTATTACATTAATAATTATTGTATTAAAACTTACTTATTGTATATTATTATTAATAATAAATTCTGTCCACAAACGTTGACTTTTTTTTTAAAAAAACGAAAACCGGTTTTTTCAAAAACCGAATTATTTTCAGCGGTTTTAATAACTCTAGGTTAAACCGGTGTAGTTTAAATAATTAAATTAAATAAAACACCGGTTAAATTTTACCGGTGTAATAAAAATATTAGTGTGCCAAAATTATTTTATTAAATTTGATTAATAGGACCGGGAGAATGTATAAAAATTTAGACATAGTTTTTTTATTATTATTTTACATATAGACGCAAACAACACAAAATACGATTATTTACGTCTGTACTCTCTAATTTCTTTTTTTATTTGTCTACAATACTTAAATTTTTGTCTACATCACTAAAAATTTTTTCTACAATACTTACTTATTGTATTAATTACTAATTTATATTTATTATTATTTGTTATTGTGTTAAATACTTATTTATAATCATTACTAATTACTTATTTATTGATATTACTTATTGTATTAATATTTACTTGTGGTATATTATTATTAATAATAAAAATTGTCTACAAACATTGTTTCTTTAAAAAAAAAAAAATCGAAAACCGGTTATTTTGAGCGGTTTTAACCACCAGGTAAAACCGGAAGTGAAAGAAACCGGTATGACCGAAAACCGGTTATTTTGAGCGGTTTTAACCACCTGGTTAAACCGGAAGTGAAAAAAACCGGTATGACCGAAAAAAGGTTTTGAGTGGTTTTTACCACCAGATTAAACCGGAAGTGAAAAAACCGGTACGACCGAAAACAGGTTATTTTGAGCGGTTTTTACCACCAGGTTAAACCGGAAGTGAAAAAAACCGGTATGACCGAAAACAGATTATTTTGAGCGGTTTTAACCACCAGGTTAAACCGGAGGTGAAAAAAACCGGAGGTGAAAAAAACCGGTATGACCGAAAACCCGTTGTTTTTGCAATAACCGCCACCCCTATGTCAGAAACAATGAGGAGGCGGGAAAACATATGTCCCGGGTGCCGTTTACACACACTAAGTCACTGATGATGATGGGGTGAGGGGCAAAAAAATCATATTATGACCCACTTACCCTCGCTACGCCACTGGATTTAGGATATGTTTAAATGCGTATTTTGTACTTCCAGACTTGAAATCCCTTTAGAACGGCCATCCCTCTCAGGGGCCATTATTCCTAGGAACCGAAGTGGCCGTTGTAGACTGATTTGACTTTATACAAATTCATTATGGCCTATTTCAAATGGATGATTTCTTCATCAATACAAATTTTGATAACATCATTTTTTGTTCTAATTTAATAAATTGTACCCAGATAGCATGTACACTTGCAGCAAATGTGATTTTTCTTGATATTAGCTTGTCGTGACGAACTTGACGCGACAACTTTGCAACGAACTTCCTGCAAAGTAACAAAGCGTAATCGATCATCCTCCTTGCAATGGAAGTTTGCTGTAAAGGTGACGCGGCACACTTACACACCACGACCTGGATGCAGTTGTATATATCTGGTTTTGATCTTTTTTTAAAAAGCATCCCATTTAATAGCATCTCCTCTTTTTATTAATTCAATAAATCAAAGATAATTTGAAAAAACTAACTAGGTCTTTTTATAAAAAATAATTACTTTTGAAAAATTCTCCATCTTTTTACTAAAAATAGAACTCGCACTTTAAAGAAAACTATCTATCATCTTTTTCTTAATGTTGAAATTTTAACGTTCATAAAAGAAAAGAAGAACTTTAAAGAAAACTATATATCGTCATTTTTCTTAAAGTTGAAATTTTAACGTTCATTAAAGAAAAGAAGAACTTTAAAGAAAACTATATATCGTCTTTTTCTTAATGTTGAAATTTTAATGTTCATAAACAAAATTAAACCTGAAAAACAGTCAATGTTTGTTGAAAAATAATAACTTACTTTGTGTCCCATATTTTTAAAAGTAATTACTTTTGAACCCTAATTTCATAATTTATTCCACTAGCAAAGCATAGTTATTAGCGAAAATCGCTCTCTCTTTGAATCATATTATAATCCATTAATATATAAAAAATTAATGAAAACAAGAAGACAGTTTAAAATAAAACGCGTAGATGCACTGCACGATATATTAGCGCAATCTGTCTTCGGTAATCGCGGTCCCGCTGGCTGAGTGGCTAAGGCGACAGGTTATGAAGCGAGTTGTCGGGGGTTCGAATCTAAGGGTCGGCTGCACACTGTGTTTTTGCTATAGTTTGCAATGAGTTTGACGCCGCACGCTTGCTGCAAGTTCGACGCGTGGTGACTTCGTCGTTTGCAATAACTTATTTCAAACTTGCGCTCTTGCCGTGTCAAACTTGCTGCAATCTTGCAGAGCAAGATTGCTGCAAACTAAAATTGCTAGTGGTAAGGACTCGGCTTCGGGACCGGGGTGTTCCAGGCTCGGAACCCAATTCCACTGAAGATCCGCCGTGTACGGGCCTGTTGAACGCTAAACATACTTAGTGCTCAAACGTCCTCCCGCTGGTGTGGTGCGGAAGTTTTGAGAGGGTGTGTCGGCTCAGGCGTCGTTCTCATCATCTGACTGCGATCCAAAATTAGGAGGTCCGTCCCAACTAGCCCTCGTGTTGCTTCAAAAAGGGACGATAATTTAACTAAACTAATAAATTTTCGCCTTTTCTCAAACTGAACAAATAAGAAAAGTTAATCCATCTTGTAACTTAAATGTAAGAGCACCTGTTTCTGACGAAAAAACCAGCGGCAGTGGCCTCCCCGAAACTTTCTCGGATACGACCAGTAATGTGGGGTAGGTAAACACCCAGTGGGTAGGTAAATATTCTTGGGGTATTTACTCAAGGCCTGGTTATTTTGAGAAAAAAATTATGAATGGTGATTTACAATGAAACAGATAAAATTCATGAATTCCCAAAAACTTAATATTTTGCAAAACAAATTGCGTATGTTCGCAATTTTTACGCGCGCTGACATACCACAACTTTATTTAACGTTTTTGAGAACGAAATCTTACTACAGATATCACGCAAGATTTCACCATACCTTTCATCTGGAGAATGTCAGAACGAAGTTTTGGTTCAGGGGGCGCTTGTTTGCGGCTCGCTACAATTTCCTTCGCAGACCGCCAAGGTCAAACGCCCACCATACTAACTTGAGTAACATAAGTGAAACGCTCGCCAACACACACTCGCAATGTGCATTTTGAACCAAATATGAAATTTGAACACCTGTTTGACGGATTTGGCCCAACATTTTATACGGACCTACATTCATGACGATAAAACTGTGTACCAAATTTTATCCACCTAGCTGTTCAAGTTTTTGAGTTATAGTGTTCACATGACCCCGGACAGACAGACAGACTTCCCTTAGACGGATTTTGTCCAAAATTTGAAAGAAGCCTACAAATTATGTGTCAAGTTCACATACCAAATTTCATCCCCGTATCTCTAATAGTTTTCGAGTTATCGTGTTCACAGACAGACACACACACAGACAGACATACAGACATAATTCCAAAATTGTGTTTTTCGGATTCAGTGAGGTCTAAAACGTGGAAATTCGTCGAAATCTCGAGTTCGAATTTTTTGACGATTACAACACTTTCTCTTTGTATACTTCGAATACGAGAAAGTAAAAATATATATGTGCGAAGTCAGAAAAACAAGAAGCAATTTCCGTCAACAAGTGAGGTTACAAATACCGCAGTGATGACAAGGTGGTTGCTGATAATGTTCTGCAACGTGCTCCAAAACCGGATACTGCAACATCATTAGCTGTCAAGGAAACACTAACAGCTAATTTAAAATTGTAACGGTCCACATTTCACTTCTGGCCGTGTTCGGGTTTTTTTTTCAGCCGTAATGAGCGAATCGTCATAATGAATTTTAAATCCCGACTGGATTTCTGAGGAGAACATTCACGAAGTCCCATGAATCATTGGTTTCAACGAAAAGTATCATTTATTTTCGTTTCTTTGATGTTTTTAATGAAACGAAAACTTTGTATGTTTGGGAGTTGCTCTTTTTTAAAGGTGCTGATTTCCATAATGTCTGTGAAGAAGTCTGGTAGATAAAGGCTCATGAAATATGTAGTGTGGATTTGTTCTTGCATGCACACACACCCAAATAGCAAAAAATAAATACATAAATAAAAGAAGGAAAGGAAAGATAAGAAAGAAAGAAATGGGAGCGTCTTTCGAGACGGAAATAAATGTCATTCTATATTTTTATATATTTCGAAAAATAATGAAAGTTTACCTTTCTTTTAAAAACCAGCGGCAGTGGTCTCCCCTAAACTTTCTCGTATACTTCTCTGAAAAGGTGCTGTTTCCCCTCCCCCCGCGTGGATAAAAAAATTCGAACCTATTGTAACCCAGGATCCAATGACTATCAGAAAATATTTAGGTAAAAAATGAAATTCGAAGAGATGCGTTCCGATTAAATGCATACCTTCTACTCTTTCTTCACTCAAGGACAATCCTTCCGCGTGCACAGATTGCTACCAAGTACGCAGGCGCATGGAGAATCGGATGAAAAAAAGCGCCAAGCAGGAGTCAATAAATATCGTGCACAGAAGATTGCGTCCAATACGCATGCGTGCGGAGATAGCGGACTCGTTGGAGATGCGCTTATACAGACCGACAGACAGTCACCCTTTTGACGGATTTCGCCCAAAATTTTATACGGACCTACATTCATGACGATAAAACTGTGTACGAAATTTTATCCACCTAGCTATTCAAGTTTTTGAATTATAGCGTTCGCATGACCGCGGTCATACTTATCATACGCATGCGCATGGAGTTGAACAAGTTTGCGATTATACAGACCGACAGACACTCAGCCCGTTGACGGATTTGGCCCAACATTTTATACGGACCTACATTCATGACGATAAAACAGTTTACCAAATTTTTTCGATCTAGCTATTCAAGTTTGTGAGTTATAGTGTTCGCATGACTTCGGACATGCAGACAAACAAACTTCCCGTTGACGGATTTTGTTCAAAATTTGATAGAAACCTACAAATTATGTTTAAAGACCACATACCAAATTTCATCCCCGTAGCTCTAATAGTTTTCGAGTTATCGTGTTCACAGACAGACACACACACAGACATACAGACACACAGACATAATTCCAGAATTGTGTTTTTCGGACTCAGGGAGGTCTAAAACGTGGAGAATCTCGAGTTCGAATTTTTTGACGATTACAATACTTTCTCTTTGTATACTTCGTACGAGAAAGTAAAAAGGGGGGCAACTGTCAAGTCTACCTGTTAAAAAAATTTCGGTGTTACCCAAAATTATTCATACTTTTTTTTGCCACACGGGG
>BGPR01004771.1:43417-105515 GCA_013235015.1 Araneus ventricosus
CAGAGGATGAGGAAATGAAGGTCATTGGAAAATACCACCTGTTGGAAGGTTGAAGGCTCTTTGGTAAACACTCACAGCTTCGGTTTCTATTCGGCATATGGCTCTTCATTTGTCTTTCAGACATATTCTGAAGTAATAAGAAATAATAATAAAATATATTTTTAAAATCCGGTAAGAAAATATCAAATAACAGCAATTGTTTCTTCCAGAAGGGATTCATTTTTTATGTCTTCCTTTTTGAATTATTAAAGTACAAACTTTTAAATTACAAAAGTTGGTTCCCAAACTTTTTGCGATTCTCGGTGCCCTTTGTGAGTCGAGATTTTTCCCAAGGCGTCCTATGAGAAACTCCAACAAGTACTTTTTGAGGGAAAGAATATGGAGGACTTTCTAGGAGGGTGGGTGCCATTTTTACTTTCTTGTATACGAAGTATACAAAAGAAAGTATTGTAATCGTCAAAAAATTCGAACGCGAGATTTTGACGGATCTCCACGTTCCCTCATTCCGAAAAACACAATTTTGGAATTATACCTGTCTGTGAACGCGATAACTCGAAAAGTATCAGAGCTGAAATTTGGTATGTGGTCTTTAAACATAATTTGTAGGTTTCTTTCAAATTTTGGACAAAATCCGTCTACGGGAAGTTTGCCTGTCTGTCTGTCCGCGGTCATGCGAACACTATAACTCAAAAACTTGAATAGCTAGATGGATAAAATTTGGGACACAGTTTTATCGTCATGAATGTAGATCCGTTTAAAATTTTGGGCAAATCCGTCAAAAGGTTGACTGTCTGTCGGTCTGTATAATTTACTATTGAAACCAATCCGTTATCTCCACGCTTATGCGTACTGGAAGCAATCTTCTGTGCACGCGAAAGCCATGGAGCGAATTACGTCAGTTTGTCCTTGAGCCGGTAAGAGCGGAAAATCGGTTCGCATCTGTTTGCATTTGATTCTTTACCCAGATATTTTTCAATCGCTATAATGAAAAACCTTCTGATAGTCATTGGATTCTGGATAACAGTAGGTTCGAATTTTTTTAGCCACGCGGGGAAGGAGAAACTGCACCTTTTGGGGGAAATATACGAGAAAGTTTAGGGGAGAACACTCCCGCTGGTTTTTTTCTCTTGACCGAATCGGATCGGCAATAATTTTAGCCCGTCTTTTGATGGAAATTTTCATCTCTTTTTTGATTTCGGATTGAAAAGAACTTTGGAATGAATAGGGGATAATAGCTTTTGTTACTGAAAACCCCCCAAGCTCCCCAATCAAATCAAAAGCACTTTTTGCAAAATAGTCAATAGTTTTTGGAATAGCTTAGGAAAAAATAAATATGACACATTTTAGGTTTATAAATATTTATAGAACAAATTTTAATAAATACATGGTTGTTATATTTAAAGATCGCATGACAAAAGAAGGAAAGAAACGTGCATAGAAACGGTATTTTGAAAGAAAAAAAGACTTTACGTTCAGAATTGAATTTCGACAACGTTTTCAGTTAAACTAAAAAAATAAAAACCTCAAATGACCTATTCAATTTTGCTTCAGTAATTAAAAAAATGACTCCATCAATTAATACTCTAACCGGAACATCTTTTGAGTACTCGTTTACTTAGCATATACTTTAGCGATCATGATCACCGATATTCCGGATTTTTCGGGACCCCAAATATTTATACAAATAAGAAAATTAAACATTGACTCATGATAAAATAGAAAGTTACTTAAATGTGTTATTTTTTAAAAAAATTATTGAGATGAATTTTGAATTCTCTTCCTTTTTTTTAAATATACGAATGTGACAGAATTATTAGTTGACACTTTATCACGACCCCAAAATTTCTGAGCATTGGGGTCGGCAGTGCCGGATTAAGCAACACGCTAAGTAAGCAACTCGTGTGCAGGCAAGGGGGGGTGCCCCGAGGCCATGGGTTTTTTTTTTTTTTTTTTTTGCTATTTTTCAGAATAATATAATTTTCCGGTCTCATTTAGCTTACAAGTGCCATGTACTCAAACATATTCAAACTATAATCAAGTACCGTTTTAATTTCAGAATATCAGTTTTAGAATATTTTTCATGTTTTCAAATTTGCTTGCAGATCAGTGTGCTCCAGGATTTTTTCCCCCTCCTTTCAGCTGGTTGACTGAATTAAAATACGGGGCAACACTCCTGCAAACTTCGTATAAGTGTATTTAAGATGTGTTAAGGAAGTTTTGTAATTTTTTACACCATTTTGTTTAAACTCTAAATTAAAAGAAAATATTTTACACTCGAGACACGGAAAACAATTCTCTTGAAGGTGATGCAGTTAAATGTTTTGTTATTTCACCTTATCGTAACACTTGCTATTTAAAAGCTGCTTTGATAGATATTAAATCAAAATCAATAAAAAAAAAATACTTGATTCTAAGGTTCGAAGGGGCAAAGGGTCCCCCGAAGCTTACGGAACTTATTCCAGCCGTGGGAGTCGGGATTCATACTATGAGAAACCAGCGGGAGTATTCTCCCCTAAACTTTCTTGTATACTTCTCGAAAAAGGTGCTGTTTCCCCTCCCCCCGCGTGGATAAAAAAATTCGAACCTATTGTAACCCAGGATCCAATGACAATCAGAAAATATTTAGGTAAAAAATCAAATTCGAAGATATGCGTTCCGATTAAATGAATACCGATTTCTACTCTTTCTTGGCTCAAGGGCAATCCTTCCGCGTGCACAGATTGCTACCAAGTACGCATGCGCATGGATAATCGGATGGAAAAAAAGTGCCAAGCAGGAGTCAATAGATATCGTGCACAGAAGATTGCGTTCAATACGCATGCGCGTGGAGATAGCGGACTCGTTGGAGATGCGCTTATACAGACCGACAGACAGTCAACCTTTTGACGGATTTGGCCCAAAATTTTATACGGACCTACATTCATGACGATAAAACTGTGTACGAAATTTTATTCATCTGGCTTTTCAAGTTTTTGAGTTATAGCGTTCGCATGACCTTGAACATACAGACAGACAGACTTCCCGTTGACGGATTTTGTCCAAAATTTGATAGAAACCTACAAATTATGTTTAAAGACCACATACCAAATTTACATCCGTAGCTCTAATAGTTTTCGAGTTATCGTGTTCACAGACAGACACACAGACAGACAGACACAAGAGACATAATTCCAAAATTGTGTTTTTCGGACTCAGGGAGGTCTAAAACGTGGAGTTTCGTCAAAATCTCGAGTTCGAATTTTTTGACGATTACAATACTTTCTCTTTGTATACTTCGTATACGAGAAAGTAAAAATTGAAATACAAAATGAATAGCATTGATTTATTTAATGAAATTAAAATGTGTCGTTAAGTTTTGCATAACAGGCTCGCAATATTATAATATTTATTTGTAAATTAATTTATGTGAACTGTATTCAAATTGTGTGACTGTTCTGAAAAATATACTGACCTTATCAATGACCGTCGTATCTGCAGAAAAATCTTTCTGACTCAAAATAATAATTTTCTTATTATTTTGAATTAGTTTTTATAAATTAACATTTTAAAAATCTCTTTAAAAATCGTTCATAAATCACATAATTTAATTGTTTATCATTTTCATGTATTTCTCAAGTCCTCAATATGCCAATTTGTGCGGTGAAATGAATAGAAAACTGTAGTAAATTATTTTGTTTTAGGAAATTAGTTTCAAGGCCAAGCAAATCAACCTTGCACCAGGCCCGCTTTTGTGAGGGCCAGCCCTGGTGGCATCCCTGCATGACGCGACTTGAAATCTGACCTTCCCCTCGCCTTGCAAATTACGAACAGTTGTGACTGATAAGTGGACAGAAGTCTTTCTTCTGCCCAAGTCTCGCATAGTGACGAAAATCTGACTTCTAGTCACATTCTGTAGTTTAGATTGATATAATGAGAATGTGTGACATTTATATTTAGAGAAAATAATTGTAAAAATATATAGTTCAACTCATAAAGGGCCCCATTTTCCATGGATAAAAATAAAACTCTCTGGAAAAAAAGTAGAAAAAAATTTCCTTATACCGGGCCGGCGGCCCCAGGGATTTTGTCCCTTCTGCCCCCTTCTCTGATCGAGCCAACACATGAGATACTATTTTGCGTAATAAAATGCAATCAGTGGCGAATCCAGGATTCGGGTCTGGGGGGGCTGAGATCATAAAAATTTTGTATCGTAGTGACAAATGTCAAACCTCATGGCTTATATAAGTCAAAACACTAACTTTACAGGCTTTCCTCTCCTGACTATAAGAATAATAAAGAACACTACAATATTTTCGATAATTTAATAAAAAATACAATGAAATAACTAGCCAAAAAATGTTTTCGACAGCGCCAACGCTACAAGTGCAAGTGGAATGACTAGAAAAGTGGAAAATTTTCGAGCCTGTCAAGTCAGAAAGCAGCGTTGTCACGATTTTATTACTATTTTTTTTTTAAATGAAAATTAAGATCAAACAGTTGTAGTGATTTTAAATTAAATCAAGATTTTTGGTTTAGCTCTGGGGGGGGGGGCTGCAGCCCGATAGCCCCTCTCCTGGATTCGCCACTGAATGCAATTAAAATGTTGAATCAAAATTGAAGTTGTTGAATGGAATCTATCATTTGCAGTTAGTTGAACATTTAATTTTCACTCGTTCAAAATTATCAATTATGAATATTCAGGGGTGTAGTGGAGCCGCAACGCACCGGATCTGGCACTGGGTTAAAGAGAAATAAATAAGGAAAAAAAAAAAGTAAAATGCCTGCTTAATGTTAATGTTTAATTAAAAATAAAATAATTATTGCAAAATATACATTGTTTCATTGCTGGCAATTTATTTTTTCACAATTCCAATTTTTAGATAACGCAATTATACATTTTAAATATTAAAGAAATAGTTGGTTGTGAAGCGATTCCCTGCTTACCCTCCCAATCCCCGGCGCCCCCCCCCCCCACACACACTCAACATTTCCAACAGGTTACAGCGTTCTGGACTTCACCTCCATTACTATTATTCTAAAATCATTCGGAAAATAAACAATTGCAAGAATTTTTAAAACATAAAGGGAAGAAGTTTGATATTAAACAGCATTCGCACTTAAAAAAATGTTCCTTTCACTATGATGAAGTAATCACGAAACACGATAAATCTGAAATGCAGGATGTTAATATTATTTGAACAATAAAAATTCGAGGGCAAGAAACTCAAATAACTCCGAAGTCTTGATAAAGATAAATTTTAAGATCAAAATACACCCGAGTTAAAATACCCCGACATACTAGAAGGTAGGTGAGTGTCACGTGTCATTGCATCATAAAAATGTCATTTTCTTTCTGTTTTTTACATAGAGTTCACAATTTGTTGATAAAACTCTGCAGAACTTCCACTCCTCAATACTTCAATTCCGCAATTCATACGCATGTATCCTTCCGCTACGAAAACTTAGTTTCAACGTCATAAATAATTTAAAATATCTCCAATGATATAAAAAGCGGAATATTACGCATTTTTCCCATTAAAACTATTTATAAAAGTTATAAATCGGTTTAAAAATGAGAACCAGCTTTGAATTTGAAAACCGGCATTTTGAATGAAGAGGTGTTTGGGTAGTAAATAGTCCCCAATTGGATAGAATTGGCGTGGCTGAGTCGTACGCCTTTCTTGCGTTGTTCACCGCTCTAGCAGTGCTTTGAATGAGTGTTGTGACTGTACTCTCATTGTTGTGTCCATTGTTGGATATTTTTACGTATTCTGTGGATTTAACTCTAGTTTTAAAGTGTATGTGAACATCATTGTGTGAAGCAGTAAGTATTAGCCATTTTAATTTCTTTCCATTGTATGTTGTCAGTTTATTCTTATTTCAATGTTCATAAATACCGATATGCTTGTCTCCGGGCTAGGCCTAAAAGCTGAATGACAGTGGATGTTTACTTCTCGTGAATATTGAGTTAGTCAACTTTTCTATCGGTGTACACCATATTTCATAAATAGTTTGGAGACCTGTTGGATATTTTTGAATGTAATTATTTTTAAATAAGCATTGTTTAAAGGTTTTTTGCCTTGCTGTTGCCAGGGTTACCGATATACAAAATTTTCGTAAAGGGGGGTGAATTAAAAATTGCATTCTGTATTTTTAGGTGCAGTTCTGTATGACAACTGGTCTGATTTTTTTTCCCTTGCCTTCGCCAAAATTGCAATAACTTTGCTTTCTTTGTTTCATAAGACTTTCAATTTGCAAAATTTTTCCAGTGAAGTTATTTCATTCTTCTCTCAAAACAGGCGTTTAATCAATGAAAACTTCTTCTAATCCATTTTTAACTTTTCAATTTGGAAAAATTTTATTTTGAATTTAGATTTTTTTTTTGCATGTCTTGCCCTTAAAACTTCTGTTAATTTGGTGTATACTTCGGCTGTCAAGTGGATTGAATGTTCAAATTTCTTTCAAGATGGAAATGTTGCTTTGATAATAGTGAATTCGTTCATTACATTTTTCAGCCTTCGTCAGTCGAGAATCTTTAAAATAATGGGGGTTTTTTTTGTTGTATTTAGGAGTTACCATGCGCTGAAGATTTATAGTATTTTTAAATTCAAAAGCCTCCTTTACATTAACTGTCATGGTTCTTAATATTTTCACATTAATCAGTTGGGTTGCCTTTTTAGATACGGAATATTTTTTGTTCTCATTTTTTGAAGACCAATCTGACTAAATATCTTGTATTTTGGCACGGTTTTCTACATGTATAGTTCTCGCCGTTTATTTTAGATCGTTTTACTGGCTACAGATACTGCTTTTCCCTTTGTAATCATCGAGAAATCTTGATTTTCTGGATTGTCAATTCGAAAACGCCATTTACAAGTAACTCGACTGCTAGAGCTTTGTATTGCATAAACTGAATTTGGAAATTTGTTCTGGATTTTATCCTGCTTATTGCAAATTTATAAATGGTTCAAATGCTTATCTTTGAACAGAAATGAATAAAATAGTATAGAAAAGAATCGTGCTGTTTTGTTGAAGTAAATTCACACAGTCTGTTGATCCCGCTAATTCAGCTGTTTGTAATTTTGTACTTAACACAAAGACCGCAAACATTTCATTTAGGTGAGAAAATAGTTGAGGGTCGCATCTGTTTGGTGAAATGGCAAGATTTTTTTTCAGTATTAGTTCTTTATCATTTGATTACTGAATAAGTAGTCAATTTTTATAATTTGTGTACCTTGATATGAACTGCAAAAATTCTGTGAAATTATGGCCTTGTGCTTAAATGACAACTATTTAAATCTTTATTTTAGTAGGTAGTGTTCAACCTATGAATTGTGTAGTTTTTATTTTTTATGAAGTGTCTATTAAAGTAAATGTTTATCTGCTAAAAATATACAGTAGAAATTTTAAATTTGTTAAATTTAATTAATGTAATTTTAGATAATTTTTTTTTATTCATAACACTTCCATGAATTTTTTACCTTACTGCCTTAACTTGTATAGGTATTCATCTTTATTCCTTGTAACCTTCCTATTTGATATGAAATAGAAATGTCCTAGTTTGCTGAATATTTTTATATTATATATTTACTGTGTAAAATCTAAAATTAAATTTATTAAATTGACATCATTCAATTTTAATATACAAACTTTATTTGTAAATGTTTTCATTTGTGCTAATTGTAAATATTCTGGAAAATTTTACGCTTTAAAATTTGTTTTTTATGTGAAATTAAATTTTGTTGGATGTTTAATAAGATATTTTTAGCTGTTTATAACTTGATATTGTTAGTCAGTTCATTAAGTATGTGTATTTTGGTCATTTTTTTGTTTTAAAATTGGCTAATTTACAATTTATTTAAATTATAGCTTCAAAAAAAGTATATTCCCCCCCCCCCCCTTTTAGTAAAATGATAAGTATAACTAGTCATTGGTTTTCATGTTATAAAGCACCATTCTGTGATTAAATCTTATCTGAAGGGTTATTATCCTGTAATGTGTATTGAACCAAAATTTGACGCCTTATGTCGGTAGATGGTAGATGTCTCGTAGGTACTGTTAAATAAATGATCATGTGTCAAAACTAAGTATTCTAAATGATTGTAGCAAATTGATTCTCATTTTGTTATACTTTGAATTGTTGAAATATAGTTTGTGATGCCAATATTAAAACTAGGTTTAAGAAACTTCATATCTAATTCTAATAAAATTTCTTATTTTTAGGCTTTATCATCCAAAATGTTGAAGTTTATGAGGGGAAAAGGTCACCACTTAAGTGCCGAAAGACTGAAATTGAATAAAGAATTATTTTCTTTTTCAAAGGTAAGTTTTTAATATAATGTACTAAATTAGGAACTCTTGTACTTGGAAATTGAACCTTCAAAACCTCTTGTTCTAAGTTTTTTCTGTTCTTTAATATAAAATTTTGTCTTGTAACAGTTCATAGGGGTAAAAATCTTAGTCATTTTTCTTTGTTTCCTTCTGTTGAATTGTCATGTTTGATCTAGCATTAGACAATATCTTAGTTGTAAATCTGTCTAAATAAGACTACATGAGCTTAGTAGGGTTAAACCTTGAGTTGATGGCTTGTTCTGTAAAGCTAATTCTGGCAGCAAAGTTTTTCTTTTCAAGTCATTGCAAGAGATTCATTTGTCTGTAGGATAAATTATTCATAACAATGGTATTTTGCTATATGATACAGTAGAATAGTGAAATGACTTCTGTGTAACTTGAGTTTTTTTATACTTTTTGCTGTATGAAGAGAATAAAATTGTTGCCCCCTTGTTTTCTACATATAAATTAAATTTTTATTTCAATTTAGCTGCCTAAAATTAGGAATTTTATATAAAAAAATGTAATTAAAATTTAACTAATTTTGTAACAAAATTTTTAAATTTTGTCTACATCCTATACTCCGGGATAATTTTAGGTGTCTAAAAATTTTTGCCCCCCAAGTCTTGTTTCTTTCGAAGTGGAAGCATTATCCGTATAAAGCTTTACACATGTATTGTTATTTAGCTGATTGACATTGAAAGAATCTTATTTTTAATGGCCTTTCATATGTTAGATTTGAAAACTTCATCTAATCTGCTATGCAGTCTTTCTCGTCTATATGAATGACAAGTAATGATGGAAGTTTACGAGATTTTGATAGAATTCAATTAAACAAGGATAAAAAATCTGTAGATTAAGAAGTTACGAGTAATGTTTTATCTTCTATTTAGATGATAAACATTTAGTATATAAAATTGAATTCATTAAAACATGCAAAAAATATATTCTTCAAATCCTGTTAATTTTATGTTATTCATCATTGAAAAGAGTAAATCTATTTGGCATGACTCTTCGGATAATCTTTTTTCTCTGGATGGAATTCCAGGTTAGCATCTCTTACAATAGGGCTTTCTGTAATCATGGGAGTTTTTAAAATCTAAAGAAAACATTGATATTATTTAACAGTGAAATATAAGGATATATAAAACCTATATAATAAGTGTTTCTTTTCTTGCATAGAAAACAACTACCTAATTGAAATTGACTTAACATAAATCTCTTGTTTTAATAAATTTAAATTTTCAGTAAGGAGGCATTTCACATGAAGGTTTTAAATGTTTGGTCTCTGATTAAGTTTTAATTAAGATTCTACATTTTTCTAAGCAGTTTTTATGGTGATGTACCGCAAAAGGATGAAAGTTTTGTGGCTGGAATTGCATCCAGAAAAAGTAGTAATAAAAGGCAGTTTTTTATTGGTTATTTATTAATATTCTATATATTGACTGCCTTGTGCACCAGGAGGATTGGTAGTGTTTCGTATCGATTTTCTTATGTTTGTGCTTTTTTGAAGTTATCCGATTTGATACCTTTGATTGCAATAGTTATTTTTAATTGCTTTGTTCTTGTTCTATTCTTGGTGCTTATACATCTGCCTAATTATTTTTCCTGAATTAGTTTTAATTTAAAGTTCATACATGTTCATAGAAAACAGAATAGTGTCTCTATAATGTTTGATTCCTAATTTAATTGAATGTTATGCTTTCTTATTACCTTGAATTATCTGGAAGGGCAATGAAATATGTATGGACTGTGTGACAGAAAAACGGAATGTTTTCAAATAGACAGTCTATAAAAGTCGCATTTCAAATGGTTGAAGTTCCAATGCAATCAAAGATGAGATTCTTCCGCTTTTTGGCGAATTTCCGCATTTTTGTCTTTTTTTCTCAATTCCTTTTTTCCCGGATTTCAGTTTTTTCCCTGCCGCAAAAATTTGGTTTTTTTTCCGAAAATTCCGCTTTTACACAAAGAAACCTTCCTATTTTCCGTTTTCGAAAGAAAATTCTAGGAAAATATGCTCGACCATGTGGTTTAACTCCACCGGCTAGGAAACCAGCTGATCATCTTCTGACGAATCAACATTATATCGGCAAGCTCTACAAAATGAACATTCTAACATTCAGTGTCATTCAAAGTATTAAGTACCACCTTTTTGCAGAAAACAATCTCTGGCATATTTTGTGAAATTTTTTTTGCATAAATATGTTGGGGGGGAAAAAAAAACTAGTTGAAAATTTAAGATCATCTTGTAGGGCTTACCAAGATGAAGGAGAAAAAAAAAATGGAACAAAAACAAATAAACTACATAAAAAAAAATAAAAAAAACTCCTGTCAAAAGTGGCAGCTAAAAAGCTGTGTGTAAATGCAGCAACAAAGCAGAGAATAAGACATAAAAAAAATCTTCTCAAATAAAAAAATACGAGATAAGATTGATTCGCGTATAAATTATGGTACAAATTTTTTACTCGCGTATGATTTCAGTCTTTGCTTTTTTGCCAATCTCATCCCCGAATGCAAATACATTGATCTGCTCTGTAGAATACTAGCTTTTACATTTACTTTATTAGAGATTTGCTGGGAATATTAATTGGTAGTTACATTTTAATTGTAAATCTAATACCTAGCTTGTACCTTGCAATTTTGTGTTTTGGATATATTTAAGCTTCAAATTAAAGTGTAACTCTTCTTGTCATAGGACTCTTGTACCTGTTCTGTTACTTGTAGTCGAACACATACATTCGTAGGTCTAATTTGGCTTTAAATGTAAACTTTAATATAAACGTAAAAATGACAAACTAGTTGAACCAATTTCTTCTTGGCTGGATTGAGACGTATTAATAGCATGATCGTTGTATGTGTATGGAATCTTTTATAATTCAGTTAATATTTCAAAGAGCTTTTATTACTAGATTAAGCCGAAATTCGGTAATGAAGTAAAACTTTAGGAGAAAAGAACAATGAATTATTATTTTTTATCTCAAACTAATAGCGAGAACAGTATTAACAAATAGACAAGCTATTTATCGTATTGCATGCCAATTGTTACGGATTCTCTATTTACTACGGATTTTATCAAATTTCAGAGAACTACGGATAAGATTAAAAATTCTACAGAAATGAATTTTCCCCCTCTTTTACACAGTTGTTTTAATTGTATTCCTTGATGATATGATCTAGATTTTCTCTATTTCATGTTTTTGAACAATGTCATACTTATTTCTATTACTTATTCAGATAAGATATTTTCTTAAAGATATAAATTTTTGATTATTTAAAATATGATGAAATATATAAATGATCATAAATTAAATATTTTGACACGAGTCTGTTTCCGTAATACGAGCGTGCATACATCTGCCATCTTCGTAGACTTTCTGCTAGGGACAGCCACCTTTCCAATGTTGACATGCATGTGTACTCTTCCATTAGCTAGGCGCAAATGTCGCCAATTGTGAACCAAACGCGAGCCAAGTCGCCAAGCGAAGCGAAGTCAACGGAATAATGGTTGTAAGAAATTTGGTGGAATTCTGCATTATTTGGCGCTTTTTCGCTTGCGCCTGGCTAACAGAAAAGTACCCATGCATGTTATTGTAACATTGCTGCACAATATGTAAAAAAAAAAGTGGCTTCATACTTTAATAGAAGAAAAGCACCAGATAAAATTTTTGTAAAAATAATGAAAACAGTTTGAATTTCTTTCTAGCCATAAAAAGTACTGTAAAATATTTTTTAAAAATTAATAAAATTAAGTAGAAAATTTACATTAAACCAATGAACAGATAATACTCTGAATTTTAAGATGGTGTAGAAATTATTTTTTTGTAATATTTTTCAGAGTTAAATGCTAAGTTATCCTTTCTCAACTGTAAGTTTTAGGTCTGGTACAGTATAGCCTAATATGGCTGTGTGCTAAATCTGTAACAAACATCTTAAGTTTTTAAATTTTGCAAGGTGTGCATTGCCATCCTTCAAAGTATATTGGTTAAATTTAGTAATTCTAGGTCTAATGGTCTGTCCTTTGGAATAACATGACCTATACTCATTTTCACTTTTATGAGAGAATTTTCTAACTTGCCTTTACAGTCAATATTTTTATAAGGCATCTTAAAAAAATCATTTATTATAAGCAAACTTAATGATAATATCACCAATAAAAATATATATTTCATTATTAAAATTAATTTAATACAAGTCTTGGTTCTTGTAATAATCTTCCATCATTACGTAATCTTGTATAACGGGGTTCGTACACTCCTTGAATACAAATTTCATTTTCAAGCACTATGGAAACTCTGATTTTGGGTTTTACTCCTTGATTTTCAATTTTTAACATTTCTTTTATTAAATGTGTACTACGTTTCACTGATTCTAAATCACTGCTGTATCAACTACCAAGTATTTTGTTGCTCTTTCTACGATTTGACGTTCATCTCCTAGCAGTATCCAAAATTTAATAATTGGTTTTAAGTGCTAGTCGGTAATAACCCAAACAATAGATTGGTGCAAATTGATAATGTTATTTCTCTTGGATTATTTCAAAACATTAACTGTATTTCTTTAAATTGTAACGTTTGGTTTGTTGTAAAGGACACGTATTGTGATGGTGGAGTTAATAGACACTATTAATCAATTTTAGCTAAATTAGTTTTAATAATCTAGAAATTTCGTGAATTTTATTTTCTTCATATACTATTTTATAAGCAATGAATGTGTCACAGTTTCTAATATTTAAATGAATGGCTCTCTTCACACCTCTATATTTTAAATCATGGGTCATGTATACTATATAAGGTGTACAGTAAGGCAAGGAAATTATTTAAGAATTTAAATTCTAAAAAAAATTAATAGAAATAATTTTTTATTTAAATCATGGTATGCAATGAACTATTTGAACTTTTGGGGCAGTTGTATAATTTTATAAAAAAAATTGAGTGTTTTTAAGCAGCATTACTCTACTTTCATATAGATTTAACATGGCATTCTTGGATAAATTGGCTTAGTAAAAACTTATAAAAGAAATAAATATAACCACATTTGAGTTATTAGCAATGTTTTAAATACTCTTAATATAATTTTTGTGTATTTTTAAAAGGGAAACCTTTTTCATGAGCAAATATTGACTCTTTGAAAATTTTGAAAATACTCCTTGAAAACTCTTTAAATCTTTGATTTTTAATTTTAAAAAATCAATAAGAACCCTGTAGTACCTTAAAGCTTGTATGTAAAGAATATAGATTTGCGACGTTGTACTGTAGTAAAATCTATTTTACAGATTTCTAGCTCCAACGGTTTATTTACTGTTTAGATAGCAAGTTCCTATCAAAAAAATTAATTGCAAATTCTAATTGAGTCTGTCAAAAAGTTTTTGTGGACTTGTCATTTAGGCAGAAGTCGCCAATCTATTAATAAAGGAATAAGATGGGAAAATTGTTTTTAATGTCATTCTTCTAACTTTTAATGTGTTTTGTAATTGTCTCATTTTGATTAAAATTGTTAATCATTCTATGTTGCGTTTGATATATTCTTTATTTTAACATTTTTTTTTAAAATTCGAAATGTGTTAAATTTGGCCCATTTTTAAATTTTACATATGCAGTATATAACCTAATGTGACCAGTTAGACTTTTGCAGTTAGCTTAACAATTTATTTGATTCATTTGCGTGTATTTTTGATTTTGTTAACGATAAATCATTGGTATATTTTTATTAGTTACAAAAATCTTTCATTTTGGAAACTACTGAATCTGTTACTATACCATCTTGCTGGTTTTGTTTACAAAGGATATTGCAGTTATTTTTAGGGTTAAGCTTTTATTTTAAAATTAAATAATATTAGGGAAATAATAAAGTTGATCCAGATGCTAGTACAGTAGACTCTACTCCGACACTCCCACTAGTCCGACGCACCTGTTGGAACATGTTGCTTTGTGATGAGTCCTTCCTGTTAAAACTTGAAACCTTTCCTTTTTCAGTCAATGCAGTTTATATTTTTCTATTGTCCCGCTGTAGTCTGGACACTCTATAATCTAACAGGTGTCTGGTCCCTTGTATGTTGGATTAGAGAGATTCTGTGCTTGCATACAAAACTAATGGATTCTTTCATTGGTTTTCTATTGTATTGTATTCCTAGTGTTAAAAGTTTTTATTTCTTTGAATTTTAAATGTTCCAGCCATTTTTAATGCATTAAGCATGATTTACTTCTGAATGAAGATAAAATGATTTTTTATATGGTTGCTCGCAGTCTGTTAAAAAATTGTTTTGTAAAAAAATTGAATCTTTTCAGTTGTATCTTGAACGAGTGAATATAACTTCTGTTCATGGGAGAATGTGTTTTTAGGCTATTTATACATTTAACCAAAACAAGAACATACTTTAATCGTACATAATATTGGTTTAAAATTTTATTAAAGCTCAATTTATCTGTGGCTTTGGAAGTAATTAATTTTGTGTGATTTGAAAACTGATTTGTTTTTGGCGATTGAACTTAACTTTTCTACAATTCCAATTGTCTGTAGCTTGTAAAATCTTCTATATTTAAATTTATGAATTTTTCCTAACCCAGTGGCAGAAACACCGCGACGCTGTGTCGTACGTCGCAGATTTTGGACAGTTTCTGCAGACTATTTTGTAATAAAGTTTATCATGTGCTCATAAAATAAATCCCATCATGAAAACTATCAAAATTATTAATCACTCTTTCTGAAGAACTTGGCAATTATTATAAGACTCGCATTGCTAAAATATGCAATCCTCTCGCCCTCGCGCAATCTTCGCTCCCCCCTCTTTTTTCCCTATGTTGAATGGGCTTCCCGAGCTCACCTAGTGACTGCGATTTGACCTTGAAGTATGCTAACTGCCTCGTATCGGTATTGGTCACGCCCAATATTTTCTACGCGTTTCATTCCGATACGTTTCTGGCACGGAACCTTTGGTTTCTGGAAATAACACGTGGTTTTTACTTTGAGACATAAAGGTTCGTATATAGATAAAATTCGTTGTTTTGATTGTGATGCTACATGATTACGAAGAAACTTAAAACAGCATTATTTACGCCTGCCTGAAAATAAACCTCCGAAGTTTCGATCGATCTCTACGGCTGCAAATCAATCATTTTTTCAAAACAGGAGCGAAAAAAGAGCAAATTCTGAAATTGATTAAGACGAGGAACAGAGTTCAAGCCAAGATTGCCCCAATTAAAAACGCTCTAAGCTTTAGTTAAGAAATATGGAATTCATTTTTACACACTTTCAAAATGTATCTACATATGTGCAAATGCAAAATTCCATAAAATCAAAAGTTGTATTAAGAATTTTAGAGGAAGACGGCTCTGTTCTTCCTTGTTTTAAATAATAAACAATGATACTATGAAATCTTATATATGTATAATTGCAGAACAATTTATCAGTTTGCATACAAACCATTAAAATGCATATCGGGATAAATGTGCTAAAAAGTTTCAAAGTTTTTGTTTCGTAAAAAAAAAGCAATTATTTACTGCATTTTAAATTAAAAACATAAAAGAAAGACATTTTTTGGCATACTTAATTTTTTTTTTACAATAAACAGGAGGCAAAAATTTTTAAATAACATCTAACATATAGAAGAATATTTCATTTATATGAGCTAGTGATGTATTGTTTTGAAAACTTCACCAAAACAGACACCAAGTGCTGTGTTTAAAACGGAAAAGTACCCAAATATGATTTTCTGCATAGGTATTTATATAGTACGATTAATATTACTTCTGAAACAACTTGATGCTTCATTATTGTTAATTATCTGCTCAAAGTAAAGATTAATCTTCATATGCTTTTGTTTATTAATTTATACAATTATATTATACAAATAATAAAGATGCTATATGGTTTTTAATTTATGTTTGTCGTATTTTAATAGTTGTAGGTTGATATAAATATTTCAAAACCAGCGGGAGTGGTCTCCCCTAAACTTTCTCATATACTCCTAACACATGTAGAGAAAACTAGAATAATAAAAGACGTCAAATAAACTTCCGTCGCAAGTAAACCAAAGTTGGAACTACGCGTGGTTTGAAGGATCAAAACAAATTCAAATCCCCTGCGCATTCTTCTGCGCAACAGGACCTGGCGAGACTCCCTAAATGTTTGCTTCCTTACAAAATCGCTCCACAATTGGTTTTTGGCAAACTGCCAAGTTTCGGAGCGTCCGTTCTCTCTCCAATACGCGCAGGGAGTTAGTTTCAAAACTGAACAAGTATGCGATTATACAGACCGACAGACAGTCAACCCTTTGACGGATTTGGCCCAAAATTTTATACGGACCTACATTCATGACGATACAACTGTGTATAAAATTTTATCCATCTGGCTTTTCAAGTTTTTGAGTTATAGCGTTCGCATGACCTCGAACATACAGACAGACTTCCCGTTGAGGGATTTTGTCCAAAATTTGATAGAAACCTACAAATTATGTTTAAAGACCACATACCAAATTTCATCCCCGTAGCTCTAATAGTTTTAGAGTTATCGTGTTCACAGACACACAGACAGACATAATTCCAAAATTGTGTTTTTCGGAATCAGGGAGGTCTAAAACGTGGAGATTCGTCAAAATCTCGAGTTCGAATTTTTTGACGATTACAATACTTTCTCTTTGTATACTTCGTATACGAGAAAGTAAAAAGAAAGCAAAATATTTATAGTCGCATGCTATTCTGCAGACTATTTTTAAGAGACCCAACCTCCGTTGCAGACTATTAAAAAGTATTCTGCCACTGGGCTTCCTAATAAGAATATGTAATAAATATTTTCAGCTGATATGAAATGAACGTACGAGTATTCTCCTTGGATATATTTGTCTAAATACCAGCTCAGTGAAAACTTTTTTTTTTTTTTATCGAAGTTAGACACGATATTTAGTTAATACCTTAAACAGTGAAGCTGTTCATGTAGTATTAAATTTTTTAATGTTTATTATCTAAGCTTGTTTGCATTTCATCTCGAAAGTTTTAGTGAAATTCTGGTTTTTTTTTCAACCTGTGACGACATGCATTCCTTACACTTATTCGAGAATGTGCGTCGGGCTAAATAGGCCCGGAGCTCTTTTTTTAAAAAATAAAATGCACAGGAAATTACATTTATGTGAATAGAAAACATTTAGCGTATTAATATTCACTGTAAAATATAAAAAAATAATTTGCAGATAAATCTCTCCTGGGGGACTACATTAAAACAGACCGACAAATGTTTAGGCTTCCGAGATGTTTAAAAGTGCTCGGCTTTCCCATCCAAAATTCCAAATTGGCCCTTGTGCCATTAAAACCACACAAACCAAACCATCCAAAATTATGCGTAATCACCTCAATATAAGTATTGATGCACTCCACAATAATTGATATTGTCTTGTCAATAATAATGTCCAAGAATTTTGAACCGATGATATAACTTGAGCTTCACCAATATTTCTTTACAGTTTTATGATAATGTTGCCCATAAAAGTTATGTTTTTGCATAGTTCTTCTTTTTATACCATTTGATAATTTCAGCTTTCTTACCATTTCCTGTTTTGTAAATCGATTTTTAATTAGTTGATAATTCAGTTAAAAACTTTTCCAGGCTACAAAATTTCATATTTATTGCGATAAATTGTAGCGATTTACGTGTTCTCCTTTGCAATCTTGCAAAGCTATACAAATGTACACCAGGCTTCCAAGAAAAGAAATGAAGGAAAATTCTTGAAATACCTGCAGTGAGTAAAGTGAATTACCTTGAATGCAGCTATTGTGAATCTGGAAGTTTTTGACTGAGGTGTTGATTTTCTGTACTAAATTCTTGTAACCTTCGGGCTTGACAAGCCCCATGTGCATCCTTCTGGATTAAATAAATGATGACAAGCAAGTAGCTTTCATGTGACTTATGAAACTTTCGTGGGATTAGTTTCATTAAATGTTTAAATATATTTTTAATTGCAGTGTTGGTGTATGCATTTTAGCTTTTCCTGCTTTCTCACTTTAAAATGTAGATTTGATGTTGCAGATTTAAAAATTTTTATACGTGCTTGAGGTAAATGGTTCTCGTATACTAATCTAGGCAGTTATCCAAATTATATAGTCAATAGCAATAATATAGATTTCTGTGCTATTGGTCTAAAATTTTCCTATTGCTAGGGTGGCAAACTTGCGATACGCTTGTGACCCACACCGAATATTTTTGTGGCCTAACATACTGATATGTTACATAATCTCTACTAATAATAAAGAATGTGTGTTGGTGCTTTATAGGGCAGACCGTTGGGCCTACTGTCTCTCCACCATGAGAACCTTTGTAGCCGCATTGTCTAGTTTATGGCGGTCGCTATAGAAACGGAAAATCCATTTCGAGTAGGTAGAAGTTCGTTCAGATGTGTTCCATCGCAAACTGACGTCAAAAATAAGAACTCCGACCTCCGTTGGATTCCTCCTATTCGAAATGGATCTTCCCTAGCATAATCAGCTAGTAACCACCATAAACTAGACAATTTGGCGGCAAGAGTTCTCTTGGTGAACAGAAAGAGGTTTGCAAGATATTTAAGAAACTAAACCCCCCTTCCCCCTTGAAATCCAAGATGATAGCAAACTATGGAATCATTATTTCAAAAACTAAGTTAAAATAAAAATAAATATTACTACCTTGTTTGGTGCAGCATGGCCAAATATTGGTCCTTGTACCATAAACCCTCAAACAAACCAAAATAAAAATAAAAGCATGCATGTTTATAGGGAATTTAACATTCTCTAATTTGTTATGTATCGCTTATAACTTTCTAGATATTCAAGAAATACTAAAGGGGGATGAAATCCAAGATGGCAGAGAACTTTGGGACCTATTATCTCGGAAACTATTAAAGCTAGAAGAGTAATAAAAGCATGTGTTTGTAGGGAATTTTGCGTTCATTAATTTGTTAAATCAATTGTAATTTGAAAACTGAATTGTTTTAGAGATATTTAAAAAAAGAAAGGGGAGGGTGATATCCAAGATTACGGTACAAGCTCCCCCCTCAGGACTAGGGACTTTTAAGCATATTCATCAGGAGCCCCTCACGAACATGTGTACCAATTTTCAAAACTATATTGATTTAATGTTTTTATCAAACTCTTCGTTGACTAGACTAAAATACTAATTGAAAATGAAATTTTCCCCCCTTAATGATACCAAAGGAATACCATCATGAAATTTGGCATAAATGTTGCTCATATAAGGTTAAATACAAAATATTTGTTCAAAAAAATTAAAAAATTTTTTTTAAAATTGTTGTACATTTTACGAAACACCATAAAAAAAATCAACTTAAACAATATAGATTTCAGCTCTGTAGGTCAAATAGTTCTCAAGTTACAATCGTTTCAAGATTATGGAATTTTCAAAATTTTAAATATCCATAACTCGGACACAAATCGTTCAAATCTAAAAATTTGTATTTTTCATCCAGCATACTTGTATTACTTCTGAGCCAAAAATCAACAAAATTCAAATGCATGTCTCGGCCATTGTTTGAATTGACCTGAAATTGCCCGAATCCGATTCTATTGCTGTTTAAATATCAAAAGATTTTGTCATCTGAGAAAAGTAATGTTGGCTAGTACAGTTGACCTTTAATTTATTAGACCTCTAATCGGATCCTCTTTTAAATATACAGGGTCGGAATTAGTTGGGTAGAAAGTATGACATATTGCATGTTGACAGGGAATAAGTCATTCTTTACAAACATACAGCCAAACATGATAGTATATACTGTGGCAGTTTGTCCATTAAGGCTGTAGAGCTGCAGCACCCTTGAAATTATTTTTTAAACTTGTATTTTCTGTTTTTAATCTTATTTGCCTACTTTTCCACTCTCTAAGTTCAATGACTTACAAAAATGCAAAAAAAAAAAAAGTAATAAATTGAAAAAAGGCATAAAATTAATCCAAACCAAGAGAGATAAAAGTCTGAGCTGCAAAATCTATCCCCAAAATCCCTTCACTAAGCAGAACATCTGGGGTGAAAAAGCAACTCTTTCTTCCTTTAGCTGAAATGGGCTATGTTCTGAAAGTCAACATAGCTTTGGCTAGTACGGAGCCAATTGAACAAAAGAAAGATGCTCTTTTAATATATTTTTCTTTTTTCCCTTGTTCTTACACAAGTTGCAGTCTCATTGGCTGTTTATGAGTTTCAGTTCGTGTTGACGATAGATTCGAGCAATTAATAATACTCTTCTAAAATTTTCAAATTTTTAGAGTGTTTTAATAAAAAATGTATTTAATGTTTTAGCTTAAAAATGTTCTGTGTACGAGTTATTTGATATTCATTTTTGAAAGAGTGTTATCGAATGAACTGGGAAGGAGGGAAGTGTATATGTGGAGCTCCGATTATTATTTTTTTGTCAGAGGAATCGTCACATCAACATTCACTTTAATTTTTGTTGGTAAAACTAATAGAAAATGTCATATGCTGGTTATTTACTTTGTTTTAAAAGCAGGAAATTAGAATTAAAAAATTTGGCCTACTTGGAGATAAAGTAGCTTTTTATTGTATTCTCTTGAAAAACATCTTTGTAACCCTCATTTCTGAGCTCGCCACTGAGTATATATGATTATAAAATAGTGAAACATAGCATTTATGTTTGATATAAATGTTTGATGTGGCTGCTCTTTGCTACTCTGAAAAGATCCCAACCGTAAATCATTCCTGCCTCATGGTTATGTTCCCGTGGATCAAATCAAATGCATTGCTAGTAGTCTCTTTTTGGGGGTATTTTCCTAGTATTCTCAATCGAGATTTTGTTGTATTTGTACAGTGGGATGAGACATTGGATAGCATTTTTCTTTTCCTGTACTGTTATGTCTTGATTGTTACTAAACTCGGAAAGAATTCAAACTTCAATTACATCATCTGTAAACTTAAGATATAGTTCTACTAATCTGCCTTTGAACTGGTACCTTACGATAAATATTTTGCAAAGTATTCAGTTCTGAAGTTGCCTAATGTAATGTCGTCATGCAGTGTAAAACTAATGGAACTGAACCGATTAGCGTTGCATTGTGTAACCCGTCTAAAGGTAGTCGGTAGCAGAGAATTTGTATGGATTTATAATTGCTAAAATTCTCCTTCAAGAAAATCGGCATTCCCCTCCCTAGTGTTATGCCTTGTAATATTTCATTGATTTTTAAACTCTATTTGTCAAGGAGTTTAATTGTTATAACTTGCATACATTTTAGTTAATATCTAGTATGGTAAATTTGATCTGAACTTCATTTTTCTCTAAGGTTTTTTTAGTACATATAGGTTCTGTTAGTGCTATATTTCATTATATCAAGAAATATGAATTTGATTTTCTTTCGCACACTTTTCATGATTTATCAGATCTGAAGTGCAAGCAAGCGTTTACATTCTCTGTAAAATAAGGATTTTTATAAGATTTCATCTGATAAACACAAATGTGTTTTGTAATTAGATTTTATAATATAATCTTGTTTAGGACTGTGCCGATTTTCGATGCATCGGAAAATATCGATGTTACGCAATCATCGCCGTTCCGATGTCTATATTGTCGTTTTTTTCGAAGCATCGGAAAATCCGATTTACCCGCGATGTTTCCCGATGCATCGTAGACATCGATGTCCACAAGCGCGCGACACTTCCCCGATCATCAGTGATTACCGTGGCGTATCTTTCCCCATGTTTCTTCCATCGTGACTCATCAAGCAGAGACATACGTTGCGAAGTGCGGATCGTTGTGCTGACACGATGAATCCCGATGTGGCGGCGTCATCTCGAGAATTGAGGAAGCGAAGTGTTTTGTCTGTTGTAGAATCTCTCGGTCATCTAAACGTGCATTACATGTGGCCTCGTGCTTTCTTCTAATCGTGTAAATTCCCTGATGTTGTTTTAAGTTCAAAGGTATAATTATCAATCTTGCCGTTCATCGATATTGGTTGAAGAGAAGATCGCATTATTTGTTTTGAATATACGATTTATTGTTGATAACTAGACAAATTTATAGTATTTTTTGACACTTTATTTGTTAGGTAACTAAGGATTGAATTTATTATAAGCATATAAATGTCTTAATCAACCACTCAAAAGTGTAAGAATTCAAAATTAGGCAATAGTAAGTGCGAAACATTGATGTATCGAAACATCGCGATGTATCGAAATATCGCGATGTTAGAGTGGCGATACATCGCGATGCTAAAACTTTAACATCGCCCAGTCCTAATCTTGTTATCTAATGACTTTGCTTTTGTGCAAGTATTTTGATGACTCATTATATTTATATATTTAGCTATGTATATTTTTACTGTACTTCATTTTTATATAAAATTAAATTATTTCTTTCAGACTACTACCCATGGATTTCCTCACAGACCCAGTGCTCTAGCATGGGATCCCAAATTGCAGTTGCTTGCTATTGGAACCAAAAACGGTTTGATAAGAATGTATCCTTTTGAAATATTTTTCAAAAATATTTGGTGTTGCTTTCTTCTAATTGTGAACTTTGGAGCATAGAGTTTTAGTAAAGGAAGTTAAATCCTTGTATGGTTATATATCTGATGAAATGAGATTTAAGTATATTGCATTTCGAAACATTCTGAGGTTAGGGCAGTTAGTTTTTCCCTAACAAAAGCTAGTCTAATATTAATTTGGATGATGCATTTTGAAAAATAGGACGGATGCAAAGGAATAATTCTTATTCTTGTGCCTAGACTTTAACTGCTTTTGTAACATTAGCAGAAGCAGTTTTTTCTTGAGTTAAGGTTTTTTTAGAAGTTGTGGAGTTATTAGTATGGAAACCAAACTTTGTTAGAACATTAAGGATTTGGGGTAAGTCTTTTTATTGACCTTCAGTCCAGAGGGATGTCATTCAGACCGCTTGGCATACTTTGGACTGAGGGATGGGCGGGTTAGGAATTGGTTATGCACACATGACCTTGAGTACCCTCCATTTTATCTTGAAGAGAAATACTGTTCAGCAACGGATTCCGAGACTACCACTTTTGGACGATTTTACACCAGAAAGGGGTGTCTGGCGGAGTTCTTTGTTAGATCACGATCAGTAAACAGGGTTCCCACGCTCCTTGAAAACTCCTTGAATTTCATTTGCCTTACTCGGGGCCCTGGAAAAGTACTTAATTTTTTCGTTGATTCCTTGAAAAGTCCTATAAATAAGCAAAATGTCCATCCTATATTTTTTGGGACAGAAGAGAGAACCAGTTTGTGAATTGGTTTTGTCTTGACAATTCTATCGCCAGAAAAAGGGTATTTGTTTGGGAAATCTGTCAATCATCGATCTTTTCTCGCTAAGTATATACAAGGGCAGCTTAATTTGACAATACAGAAAAAGCTACTGAGGGTATTTCTCTGTTGAGTAAATAGTCCTGCAATTATCCTAATGTATTTTAAAGTAACTGATATATTTGAACAGAATTTTGTTTTAAATACCAATGACAGATTTTCTCTGCAATGAAATCTGTTTTCAAAATGTGTTATTTAATCTCATAAAGCCTGGGAAGTCTGTGTTCATGTGAACACAGTAACTCAAATTTAAATAGCTAGGTGGATAAAATATGGTACAGTTTATCATTAGAATTGTAGATCTGTTCCATTTTCCTTATTTCAAAAATAAAAATGCAAATGATTAATTTGATTTTAAATTTATCATTTGCATTTTTATGTTTAAAATATGTAATTTTAGGGTCCTTGAATTTTCTTAAAAGGTCCTTAAAAGTCCTTGAATTTTTTTCCTCAATAAGAGTTGGAAGTCTGGTAAAATATAAACATCACCCTTCCATTTTTAACTTCCCCCCGATTTTGATGAAAATAACTCCTCCCGCCACATGCGCAAAAGTGCGGAGAGTTTCTGGATCCGTTGCTAAACAATACTGCCATGTTGGCAGCCTGCATCCAATTCGTGATCGAAACTGTATCGAGACGACTTCTTTCGAACGCAATTTTTCGAGAATCCTAATGTTAGGATCTCGAAAGAAAAGCTGGAATTTTTGAACTACTTGACTACAATTCAATAGAACAAGAAATTGCCGAAGATGACACCTTTGAAGTACTGCATTGCGACGATAAAGCACCGACAGTGTCAGCTCACCGATGCCGAAATATGCAGTATGGTGTTGATGAGCTCCCAAACTTTAGTATCCGATAGCGAGGAGAGCGAAGAAGAAACGCATGTGGAAGATGAAACGCCAATTGACAGTTTAGTGGAAGTGTTGAACATCGCAATAAAAGGACTCGAGCAAAGGGACTTTATTTCGGAGTCGGACATGATGTCGATACGTAAAATAAGAGAAGTTACTTAATCAAAAACCGAAACTAATGAAGCAACTCGCTTTAAATTAAATGTTTTGTAAAAATGTTAAAATTAATAAGAAATAATATTAAATTATGTTTATAAATCAAAGAAAACAAGTAATAAATAAGTATTTTAAAAATTTAAATTGAATTCTGTGTTCTATGTTAAATTCACTTTTTAATATTGAAATGATCTAAGATCCGGAATTATCCCAAATCCGGAATTGCCGAAGTCCCGACGATTCCGGATTTGCGACGTTCGACTGTACTCTTATTTCCGATTTTCGTGTTTTACTTCTATCAATTTTTACTTCATTTCAAAAATTCCATCCTTTTTCCATTTCCACACCAAGGAAATTTGGAATAAGTACTTTCATAACTAATGCTTTATTTGTTAAAAACGAATGAATTCTTAAATATCTCCAAGTTTCAATTCAATATTTTGATGACACAGCATAATGCCAAATCGTCGAAAGTAGACCAAACACGATCCCGGGTAACGAGCTACAATCGAGCCGTTTCTACCTTGCGTCGTGCAACTCGTTTGTTTGCGGAGATGACTCATCCTCAGCATGGATGCAAATAATACGTCTGCGGCTTTTTTTATACATTGGTGTTTGCATATTACCAGTTTTTATTACTGACTCCATTTTTTGAATAAAAGACGATACAAAAATCGGTAACGATTTATTTTAATGATTTCTTTGGATTTAATTTCGTGAAGAATCGTATCTAATAGCACGGTGTTTAAGGAAATCATTGGAACTTCTGTCTATTGGTATTCTCTTGTGTTAACATGTTTTTGCGTGATTTTTATTCGCGGTATTGCATCCCTTGCCTAAACCTTTAGATTTTTCCTTGTATTAGCGATTTTGTTTTAATTGTCTTTTGAAGGCTAAATGAATATTGAAGGCGCGGCTTCCAGTTTCGTTTATTACCTCTACTCCATTTTTTTTTTTTTTTTTTACTTATATGGCATTCTGCAAACTAAGTAGCGAAATGGAAATTATCGTAATCAATCTTGATCATTATCCGTTAATGATCCCACTTACAAAGATCGATTTCACATTTGATTAATGGACTCGAGCTCTGTTTTTACTTTCTCGTATACGAAGTATACAAAGAGAAAGTATTCTAATCGTCAAAAAATTCGAACTCGAGATGTTGACGAATCTCTACGGTTTAGACCTCGCGAGTCCGAAAAACACAATTTTGGAATTATGTCTGCCTGTGTCTGTCTGTGAACACGATAACTCGAAAACTATTCCAGCTAGAGTGATAAAATTTGGTATGTGGTCTTTAAACATAATCTGTAGGTTTCTATCGAATTTTGCACAAAATCCGTCAACGGGAAGTCTGTCGGTCTGTATGTCCGAAGTCATGTGAACACTAACTCAAAAGCTTGAATAGCTAGGTGGATAAAATTTGGTACACGGCTTTATCGTCATGAGTGTAGGTCCGTATAAAATTTTGGGCCAAATCCGTCAAAAGGTTGACTGTCTGTCGGTCTGTATAATTAACGGATTGGTTTCAATAGTAATCACCACGCGCATGCGAACGGAAGCAATCGTCTGTGCTCGCGAAAGTAGCGATTACGTCAGTTTGTCCTTGAGCCGGTAAGAGAGGAAAATCGTTACGCATCTCTTTGAATTTGATTCTTTGCCTAGATATTTTTCAATCACTATAATGAAAAACCTTCTCGTAGTCATTGGATTCTGGATAACAGTAGGTTCGAATTCTTTTAGCCACGCGGGGAAAGGAGAAACGGCACCTTTTGTGGGAAGTATAAGAGAAAGTTTAGGGGAGAACAGTCCCGCTGGTTTTAAAGTTTCTATTCAGTTTTCTGTAGATTATTTTTGTCTGTCACTTTTTATGTGTTCTACAAATTCTTTCGCTGTTACTTGAATTTTAACTTTTTGAATCGCATTCTGTATTTACAGCATCTTTTTATGCTCTGGTCCAGCTCCTATATGTAACATGTGCAATTGTATTTTAAGCGTTAAGCATCTTTTATGTACATGCAAAAACTTTTATACACAAAAACAAACCCACTTTGGTTCACATATCGTTGATTTAATTGACATCCTTGGGGCCAATCCTAATGTCAGTTTTCTCTCTTCTAAGTGATGTTCGACTTTTTAAAATGATTTAGTTTTAACAGTTGCTTTGTTTTAGAATTCTTTTGTGGTATGAAAACAACGAACGTTTGGCGCAATATGGCCAAATTGGCCCTTGCGCCATTAAACCAAACGAATCTGTATTTACAGAATGTGAGCGCAGCCAATTAAATGCCGATTAGCTATTATGGTTACTTCCAAATTTTTTTTTGAAGCTATGTTTTGAAAGCATTTTTCGACAGATAATTGCAACTTCAGAATCTCGGTTGATATGAAAATGTCCAGCCATATTTCAAAAAAAAAAAAAAAAAAAACATTCGTGGAATTTGATTCGCGAATCGTCGAGGCATTTCTTTGTTTCTCTTTAAATACAGTAGTCTCCCTACAGCGAATTTCTCCCTACAACGAAGTTTTTAATCGGAATGTTAAATAACACTCAAAATATTCTCCATATAACGAAGTGGTTGTCTCTCTATAACGAATTTTTTCTGACCTTTATCTTTTCGATTTTTTAAGAAAGTTGATAATTTCTGTGCAAACAAATCGCTCACACGTGCCTGTTTCTGGACCCACTCGCATGGTTCATTCCAGCGATAACACAATAGAATGCTGTGTGATGGGTAATGCAGTTGTGGGGACCTAGGTTTCTACAGAGGGAGCAACATTTCTACGGGTCAAGATTCCAAGAATCGGGGTGGAAACATTAAATGGATGCGACAATACGCATTTTATGTTTATCCGTACTAGTACATATTATATAAATGTTTAGCTTTCTTTTTAATTTGCCATGCCAGCAGCAGTTTCTTTGTTGTGGGTTCAACAACGGTCAACGTATAATTCCTTTAATTAAATTATTCCCCCTTCATTCCTCTCCCCTTTTGAACCATTGCTTTCTTGGAAGCAGCCAGTGAGTATTGTTCCTCTCTTTTTCAACTTAACTATCTCAAATCTTCACTCGGTTATGTCAATCTTTAATTAAATTCCCTTTCCTAAATTATGATGTGGAGGTGCACGTGATTTCTTTTCACAAAGCGGGACTCCGTAATCTAACCCACGTTGACGTTGAGTACATATTATTCTCTAAATTGGTCAATTGTCTTCACTTTTGAGCATTTTTTTTATACAATAAAAATTGGTAAAATTTTAACAAATTTATAATAAATATTACTTCATTTTTAATTGAAAGTCATAATTAAATATTTTTGAACTTATAGCTCATACTAAAAGGTTTGTAAATTTACTTAAATAACTGCAAAAATCTCTAATCCCCGTATAACGAAATTTTCTCTATAGCGGATTTTTCAACTGGAACCAAGCGATTTCGTTATAGGGCGATTCCACTGTAATTCCAAAATTGTGTTTTTCGGACTCGGGGAGGTCTAAAACGTGGAGATTCGTCAAATTCTCGAGTTCGAATTTTTTGACGATTACAATACTTTCTCTTCGTATACGAGAAAGTAAGCCATTCTTGGAATTTGATTCACAAATCGTCTAGGCATTTCTTTGTTCCTCTTTAAATATGAGCAATTTTTCGATCGCGATCCGACCATCTCCGAGGTCTTTCCCAAAGTTATTCAGGGTTTGATGTTCGCTGCAATCGGCAGTATCTACAGTTCCTTCTACTGGAACCAACCCGCAGTCGGCAATACCTGTCCTGGGTTGATTGACCTACAGCAAACGTTTCGGAGGGATAAATACTACAGTGGGAGAAAGTTACTTGCATGCCTTCTTTTAGACGCAGCGATCCTCTACGCTCGACCAGTTTTCGACATCTATTGTCTGCTTTTTCCATCGCTGATGCTGCTGCAGTACTTTTCACCCCTGATCTGGTTCTTTTTTCTCCTGTTCATTTAAATGTTGAGTCATCGAGCTTTTCAGGGTCGAAAAGACTGTTCAGAGTTCTCCCTTCGCGTTCCATTGTTATAAGTAACTGTATTGTCGATGCAAAAGTTCGGTATTTTTACAAGCATAAAAAGGGGATTCTTTCCAGAAATTCTGTCTATTCTTGGAATGAAAGTGTATAAGGTGGAAAAATCGCCGACATTCTTTCCGTTTGTTAAATGCGAATTTTTTTGTTGGACAATGGGACAATGTTTCTTGGGGAAGGAAAAAACGGAAAGGGTGTGGAGAGGATTAAAATACTGTAGAAAATGGTGCATGATGCATAATCTAGTTTCCTCTCCTGCTGGTAAAATGCGGATGTTTACATTAGAACAGCTGGTTTTGTCAGCTGCTTGGAGGGATGGTAGGTCTGGAACCTTTCCGAGGTTATTTGAATTGGCATAAGGGGGTCAAGGTTAAATTTCAGGTTCTTAGAGGTATTTATAAACTCAGTCTCTGTTGTCGTTGACAGCTTTAGGAGGGTGGTATTTAATAGAATGCATCTCGTAATCACTATCGCTGAACTTAATAGTAAGAATTTAGAAATCCAAATCAAATTGGGTTGAAGTGGAGTTCGGAGCAACGGACCCTAATATCGAACGCTTTGCAAAGATTGAACGTATCATTCAAGATACCGGCACTGTTATCTTGAGAAACATGAGGGGGGAGGGGGAGATTTTAAAGCTCACGATGTTCCTTGAAAAAACATCTGCCTCAACCCCAAGAATGCTAGGTACTGTGAAAATTTAAAAAATTGTGATTGTAATTTTTTCACTTTTTTATGTGAAGTATGTGTGGAATTTTATTTATTTACTATTTTTACATCAGGCAAGAATACAACCGTAATTATATAGTACAGTGAAACCTCTCTGAGCGGCCGCCCTTCCGTTCCGAGAAAAATTGGCCGCTCTGAAGGATTTTCGTTACAATTACAAGATAATTGCTATAATACATAATATAAACAAGTCTGACACATATTTCTTATTTAAAATGAAATTTGAGACTTATCTAAAGAGAAAATAATATACTTTATTTAATAATTTTTTGCAATTTTTAACTCATCGTCACCTTTTACATTCTGATCCAGCCCCTATATGTAACGGGTGCAACTGCATCTTAAGTGTGGAGCATATTTTGTCAATGTAAAGACTTTTATTCTCAAAGACAAGCTCACTTTGGAGCACGTATCAACGATTTAATTGACATCTTGGGGACCAATCCTTGCGTCAATGTTTTTACTTTTTTAAAGGAAGTACAATTTTTTAAATTCATTTAGTTCTCTCAATTACAGCATTTTAAAAATTTTATGCGACTTGAAAACAACGAACGTTTGGCGCAGTATGGCCAAATTGGCCCTTGTGCCATTAAAACCACACCAACCAACCAAATCTTAATTTTACATTTTTTGAAAAAAGGATACAATTCGTGACTTAATTCTTGACCCTTCTCTGAAAAAAACCATTTTTTCAAGTTCGTTTTTCAGTTTAAAAAGTAAATCTCTAACCGATGCGTTTATTAAATGGAGTGGGCGAACCCATCCGGCGGCCGTTCAGAGGGGTTGGGTGGCCGTTGCTAGGGGTCATTATAACATTAGGTCTATGGGCCAAAAAATCCGTGCCACGAAAAATTGGCCGTTAAGAGGGGTGGCCGTTCGAAGAGGTTTCACTGTACCTACATTAGAGTATATATGCGTTTTTTCACATTATGTGCAATAATTATTTGTACATAGATTGAATTTATGTACAATTCTTATTACTCGTTTGAATGAAAATAGTGTTGAAAAATATAATTCCTATTTGTCAGTCGGTCGTTAGTTTAGGAGAACATCCTTGTCTTTGGATAAGTTAAGAAAATCTGTGTACACTATTTTCTGGAATGCATACTATAGGGCCGTTTTCATAATATCTAACTCATTAGTATGGTGTGGTAAATTGTTAGTGCAACTTACAGGTTGCAGCGAGGGTGGTCGTCTTTGAATTGTGTAGACGAGACTTGGCTTTATCTCCACGTGGAAGCAATCAGAAAATAGTTTCGAAAAAAAACTCATTTAAAAAAAGGTCGTCGGAGCCAATTATTCTCGTGTGCGTAACCGAGTCCTAAACGATGATGACAAGTCCAGAATTTTTTCTCGTTTTTAAAATCGAATCGCGGTGTCGCGCTGGTCTTTGCGCTTTGTTGCTTTCTCATCCATTGAGTCATGCATGCATATTAAATGAGGTAGTAAGAAAAACACGTGGCGTCACGTTTCTGCTTAGCCTTTTTTTTTCTTGCATATATTTGGAAGAATGGTATTCAAACGTTCGATTATTTTTGGCAAGTGCGAACGATTTTAAAACTGAAGTTCAGAACCTGTTTATCTGTCTGGTTTTGATGGATAACTTTTAATGCTTATTGTTGAATTATTTATTTGCTTTAAATCGGAAGGTACACAAGGCTAATTATTTCAATTTTACTGCTACGCTGCATTTTTCGCAGAATTTTTCTTCGTGGAATGTTTACTCGTGATTTTTTAAAAATGTATCTGGCTGTAGAATTGTGCAGATGTAGTCTTTTGTGCCGATTTTAAACAGTAGCGATATACAGTGGAATCTCCCTATAACGAAATCGCTTGGTTCCAGTTGAAAAATTCGCTATAGAGAAAATTTCGTTATACGGAGATTAGACATTTTTGCAGTTACTTAAGAAAATGTAACAAACCTTTTAGTATGTGCGATAAGTTCAAAAATATTTAATTATGACTTTCAATTAAAAATGAAGTAATATTTATTATAAATTTGTTAAAATTATACTAATTTTTATTGTATAAATAAAATGCTCAAAAGTGAAGACAGTTCGCCAATTTAGAGAATATGTACTAGTACGGATAAACATAAAATGCGTATTGTCACATCCATTTGCTGTTTCCACCCCGATTCTTGGAATCTTGACCCATAGAAATGTTGCTCCCTCTGTAGAAACCCAGGTCCCCACAACTGCATTACCCTTCACATAGCATTCTATTCTGTGTTATCGCTAGAATGAACAATGCGGGTGGTTCCAGAAACAGGCACGTATGAGCGATTCGTTTGCGCAGAAATTGGCAACTTTCTTCAAAAATGACAAAAATCGAAAAGATAAAGGTCTGAAGAAATTCGTTATAGGGAGACAACCACGTCGTTATATGGAGAATATTTTCAATGCTGTTCAACATTCCGATTAAAAATTTCGTTATAGGGAGAAATTCGCTGTAGGGAGACTTTACTGTAGTGTTATTTGAAAACGGGCAGTCCCTAGATGAGAAAGCTTCCAATTCCGAAAAACGAGTCTCGTTACAAAATATTATAGATGAAATTAATGACTTCTGATAAATGCACCTACCTAAAGTACTAATAACCAAAGTTTAAAATTTCAAAAAACTTTAAATTTGTTTATCTGCGTGCTAAAAAAGGCTTGTCATATTTTAAATTCTCGAAATATTGCGTTCGAAAGAAGTCGTCTCGATACAGTTTCGATCACGAATTGGATGCAGGCTGCGAACATGGCAGTATTGTTTAGCAACGAATTCGGACACTTCGCGCTTTTGCGCATGCCTCGGGCGGAGTTATTTTCATCAAAATAGGGGGAACGTAAAGAATGGAAAGGTGATGTTTACATTTTACTGAGCGTGATCTAACAAAGAACTCCGGAAATGCGCTCATACCACTCATTGCCCGAGACCTTTTTCCTGTGTAAAATCGTCCAAATGTGGTAGTCTCGGAATCCGTTGATGAGAACAGTATTTTAAATGGCACGAAGCGAGTCCGTTGCTTGCTAAAAAGATAAACAGACTAAGGCTCTGTGCAACTGTCGTTTAAATGCTTCCTAAATCGCTTGAAAAAAATATTCTTATGGTAAAATATCAATGCCCAATAACTCGGAAATATCGTTTCCTGTTTAAGTGTTAAAGTTAAATTTTACTTTTTCAACTTTAAGTCTTTGAAAAAAGCAGCGGGAGTGTTCTCCCTTAAACTTTCTCGTGTACTTGCCCAAAAAGGTGCCGTTTCCCCTTCCCCCGCGCGGCTAAAAAAATTCGAACCTATTGTTACCCAGAATCCAATGACTATCAGAAGGTTTTTCATTATAGTGATTGAAAAATATCTAGGCAAAGAATCAAATTCAAAGAGATGCGCACCGATTTTCCGCTCTTGCCGGCTCAAGGACAAACTGTCGTAATTCGCTCCATAGCTTTCGCGTGCACAGAAGATTGCTTCCAGTGCGCATGCGCGTGCAGATGACGGATTCTCTTCAAGAGTAAATTATACGGACCGACAGACAGTCGACCCTTTGACGGCTTTGGCCCAAAATTTTATACGGACCTACATTCATGACGATAAAACTGTGTACCAAATTTTATTCATCTAGCTATTCAAGTTTTTGAGTTAATGTTCACATGACCGCAGGCAGACAGACTTCTCGTGGGCGGATTTTGTCGAAAATTTGATAGAAACCTACAAATGATGTTTAAAGACCACATACCAAATTTCATCCCCGTAGCTCTAATAGTTTTCGAGTTATCGTGTTCAGACAGACATGATTCCAAAATTGTTTCCCGGACTCGGAGAGGTCTAAAACGTGGAGATTCGTCAAAATCTGGAGTTCGAATTTTTTGACGATTACAATACTTTCTTTGTATACTTCGCATACGAGAAACTAAAAAAAGCCTTGGAAAACCTGGGTGTTTGATTGTTAACTTATTTCAACATTATAAATGGACCTTCGACCTCTGTGCCAAAAGGGCATTTTTCATTCATGCCCGTTTCTTGAACAATTCTCCAAGTTAAAGGTCTTCAACCTTTTAATACCCTATCCACCCTTTTACGCGAACCACGGGCAACCAGATGACGGGCCGTTTCCTTTTGCATTCGTCGTGATATGTGGGATGCACCTCGGGGTGTTAATGGCATCCCCTCCCCGTGTGCGAAGTTCCGAAACCTGCTCAAGTTTCTGACTGCCATTATGTGGCAGTTGTTTCAAGTTGTAGGCGCGTTTTCAGGTTATTCCCGCCGCAAACGGCGATGTCATCTTCTAAAATCCACACATCGCGGTCACGTGGAAGGTTTACCTTTGCAGTGAATTAAAAACTTATGGATATTTAAATCTGTTCCGAACTGAAAAGGATGGGACAAATCTCGTTTGAGATTTTAATATCGATGTTTGAATGCAGTATAATAAAATAGTCGTGTCTGTATGCAATATCGCAAAGTTATATTCGTTTGCGATCAGATTTATTTGCTTTTGGTGCAGTTTTGGCTTTTTAAAACTTGTATACATCTGTCGGTTTGGTTTGTCAGTCAGGACTTTTATTTTTTAGGAGGGTACGTTTAAAGGTTTCTCCTTTGAATTTGATGCGGTGGAAGTAAACTAACATAGTTATCATCACTAGCTACGGCATCTATTTATTCAAGGTAACTTGTATTGATACGAACACCGCATACAGGAATGCATGTACCAAGTGGCTCGTGCCGGAGCGAGGATATATTATGAAACTCTAAAGAAATTAACTCGTAGTAATAACAACTTTAATAACGTAACAAGATAAAGGTAAAGTAAATGATATTTAAATTAAGATATTAACAACAGAAACGTAACTGATAACAGTGCTAGAAGAGAAAGACGACAGATAATGTCTGAGCCTTTATAGGACTCAATTCTTCTACTACGCATGAGCAAGAAGGTTGCCTGCGTATGCAGGAATACGCTGTTGCCACAATTTCAAATGCATGCATCAGCGTATTGCATAAAATTGCGTCCGACAGGAATCTAAATTGGTAATTGATATTGTAAATTTTGATGGGAATGTTGAGTTTGACTGTTCAAGTGGACATGATGTAGTAGGAAGTAATTCATTGAAGCAAATACAGTGGCAACAATCAACACATTAGTAGCGAGATGTTCAGTTATTGGAAATTGAAAATCATCGGAAATGATTCCATTCGATTTGCTTCTTTAGCTTTCTTCCCATCAGCATTTTAACTTTTTTTTACTAATGGACACCAGTCGGTGTTTCTTTCGCGTATTAGTATACAAAAGAGTCTACTTTTTGCCGAGGCGTAACAGACTTCATGCCAGTTTCCAATCGAATTCTGGTCATTGCACATCTTCATCGTCAGAAAGTTTGTAAATGTATGGTGTGGGAAGAACATGCCAGTTGCATCAAGATCTTTTGCTCCATGCATGTTAACTGAATATGATCCGTCTAATTAACTGAAAAACAAATGTCTACACGAGAGGAAAATGGTTAGAATTGAACCGTTCAGGCTCAAGTTCAATAACGCTTCAACTAACAAAGCAGCTTGTAGACTGGGATATGCTTATTACCAGTTAGTGTAATGTAGCCAAAAATTTAAGAATCTGTTATCAACACTCTGCAATACAGAATTTAATTTTAAGTGTATAACTTTCAAATTAACCTTGTTTACTTATAGTATCGAGTAAGACTCCTTTTGCCCCGAATGCATTCATACGTCAGGTATGTTGGCCATCGTTTTCGCTATCTTGAAAGTTTATATCGTTATCAATGTTGACGAGGAAAATGTTTCAAATACAACGAAATCGCTTGGTTCCAGTTGAAAAATTCGCTATAGAGAAAATTTCGTTATACGGAGATTAGAGATTTTTGCAGTTATTTAAGTAAATGTTACAAACTTTTCAATAGGTGCGATAAGTTCAAATGTATTTAATTGATTTTCAATTAAAAATGAAGTAATATATATTATAAATTTGTTAATTATACTAATTTTTATTGTATAAATAAAATGCTCAAAAGTGAAGACAATTCACCAATTTAGAGAATAATATGTACTAGTATGTACTTACGTTTATTTTACTTGAAAAATTCCGTTATTTTACATTGCTTTGCATTTCGTGATGTTACATTTTCAGAAATTTTCACGTTTTAAGAGTGAGTTGTTCCAGAAACAGGCACGGGTGAGCGAATTGGTTGCACAGAAACTATCGACTTTCTTCAAAAATGACAAATCGAAAAGATAAACCTCTGAAGAAATTCGTTATAGGGAGACAACCACTTCGTTATATGGAGAATATTTTGAATGTTATTTAACATTCCGATTAAAAATTTCGTTGTAGAGAGACTTCGTTGTAGGGAGACTGTACTGTAATTGGTTTAATAGTCATTAAGTTGCTGTCTTGGAACATTTGTTACCTTTTCATTAGTTTTAATTTGATATAAAAAGAGCCGATTTAAAAAGCTAGTCTGCAAAAGCGCGGATATTTTTCTTCAGTTCTCTGCTGTATTTCGTGAAGATCTCTCGAGTTTTAATCTCTCGGAAAGAGTAGTCGCACTTCTTTGCACAGTGATATCAAAAGTTTCGAGTGCGCTTTTATCTGGCGGGAAAGTTTGGTCGTCGCCCGAGGACCCAACGAAGTTGAGATAGAGGAGAGCGTTTTTTATGTACCTCTTGCACTTGTGTGGTTTGAATAAGGGTGGGAGGAAGGGAAGAGATGGGAGCCACCAAGTTGGAGGGCGTGAAGGTCCCGCGGGAGGGACAGAAAATCAGTCAAGGTGAAACGATAATGGTCGGGGACCGTCAGTTTAGTATATCGCGGCATGCCGGTTTGGTGAGTGGCGGTCACTGCTCGTTTTCAGTGACAGCTCATCGCGGGACTATGCAGTAATTTGGTATGAAGCGCTCTCTTTAAACGAACAAATTCGAGACGGAATTGCGTGGAGAAGAAATCCATCTATCGGAACAGCTCATCGCGGGACTATGCAGTAATTTGGTACGATTTTGCGAGTGCTCTCTTTAAACAAACCAATTCGAGACGGTTTTGCGTGGATAAAACATCTATTGGAATACATAAAATAATCTTACGGGGAATAAATAACTTGGAAGGAATCGGGAATTATGAATTTTTTAGAATTTCAACTCTCAAAGAGAATGTAAATCTTAACTATCCGCTCTCTGAGCGGGTTCGCGGGCAGTACCCACTTTGTTCAGCACTGTCCCTGCCATCTGGCCTTCGAGGCTCTCAGCCACTACTTTTTCAGTTTTAAATACTGCATGAAGATCAGTGGAACGTACCATAAAACTATAGATTTCATATTCTTTGTAGACAACGGATTCCTTTCAAATTGTAAAATCTTTCAATAAACCTCGTCTAGTTGTAATGTTTTGTGTAACTGTTTCACGAATTTCGGCATGAAAGTCTTCAGATCCATAAATACAGAATGATACCGCCCTAAATAAACGGTTTCCATCACCTACAATGGGTGTTTTACAATATTTTTGACGCGCCATTTTGAGGGAACTGTTGGATCTATATATTTAAAGCAATATGGTAAAACCTTCAGACAGTTCACTAGTTCCAACCACTCGACCGTTTTCGATAATTTTTATTTCATATAAAAGCTTGCGACGTCTAGATACGTTATCAAGGGTCGCCCCCTCCCCCCAAACGAAATCGAAAAAACGTTTGGTGAGTGTTTGGGGGGTTTATTTTTTTTTTTTTTGGGGGGGGGGGGGGGGGGGTCAAGCGACCCTTGATAACATATCTAGACGTCGCAAGCTTTTAAATGAAAGAATAAAAATGCCGAAATCTGTGGAGTGGTTGAGACTGGCGGGACGTCTGAAGCCTTTTTTTAACCAAATTACTTTAAATATGTAGATTTGTATCCTTTTACGGAATTTTCTGAAAGCGAAACTTTTGAAATGGGTCTAGAAATTAAAATTGTTTCGAAAAATGGGAATACTTTAGCGAGCTTGACTTAATGGAATTGGAAGGCTCAGAGTTCAAAAGATCCAAGTCCGTTTTGCACCATGATAGTGGTATTTTCTGCTTGATAATGAATAAATTCCGTCATATTATTAGTATCCACAACGCAGCAAAGAACAGTTAGAAGTCCATTGTTATTTTAAATGCAGCTATTCATCTCCGAGATCTGTTTTCCTCGGAAAATGAATATCTTTGTTCAATTTAATTCTGAGCCTTCCAGTTAAAAGCAATTTTAGTTTTTCTCCGTCAGTGATATTGCTTGAAGATACTATTCGAGTAAAAGATTCATTTTCTATGTTCACATCATTTTCATGTCCAAAGGTGAATTTTTATGGACTAGGATGCAACTTAAAATTAAATGCTTAAACCTAAAAACACCGAAGCCTATTGTCAGCAGTACACGGCAGTATTGCACAGTTGTGAATGAATGTTTGACCATTTTGCAGTTTTTTAAATCTTGAAGTGTGAAATATGATCTGTTAAACCAGTTTTTCCCCCCATTTCATTTGCATTCTTCCGAACGTAATTTTGTGGTTAACGTTTTGAGTTGTCCTAGCAAGTATTCAATATGTTCCCAGTCCCTGTTTTCCCCATTCTATAAGCAAAAGTTTGATGATAGGGCTAGTGACCCCAATGCTTTTCAAAGCCGCCATTCATTGGATTTCTTTCCCATGCTCTTCCCTTTATTGATTTTATTTGTTGGTCTTTATTTTCTTTCAGATATGTATTTGCACTTCTGCCCGTTAATTAGAGCTTTTCTTCGCATTCTCCGAAATGTATAATTTGATTTAGAAGCAGTTTAAATCAAAAGGTCATGCTTTTTTCTTTAGGGATACGTTCGTTACACGAGTAATTTTTATTTGAAAAGGAATCAAGGAAATTCTGGATTTAAAGTTGCTGCTTGTAGAATTTAAATTTTGAATACCGCTTGGTGGAAATAGCCTCCAAATGCTGATATTCAGTATGTAAAAATCCAGCATTTGAGATTGCTAAAAGCTGCATCAATTTATACAGTAGAACCCCGCTAATCCGAATTTCCGGTTAATACGAACCGATTTTCGAAAATTATATGCAATTGAAGAGATTTAAATATACATGCTGCAAATAAAAAAGTACTTTACCAGCAGGCATAATTTTGTACACATTGAAGAAACGAATGCAATTCGCGTTAGATCACTTCATACAGGAGCACATCCATTATTCTAATGAAAAGGGGAGACATATTCTCTTTCTATTGCTCTTGAATAAAAGAACTTAGGGGTAGTAGTACTGAGTACTTACATTTTTTTAGCGCACACCTTTTTCTTTTCCATTTTTATTGGAATTTTAGGTAATCCGAACAGGCACCGGTCCCAATTAGTTCGGATTAGCAGGGTTCTACTGTTCTTGAAAAGTAATGGGCATCTTTAAGTGTTAATAGTAGCTTATGAAATGCGATGAAGTTATTAAAATGAATTTAGCAATTTTAATGTTCCTACCGAGTTTAATTCCTCCATGTTATTTAGAACTTGCTGTTTTCATGCATCTAGCAGTTAAAATGGTATTTATATTTGCCGATTTCGGTAATATAAAGCACTTCCATAAGGGCATGAACTGAAATTTGCCCATTTCACCTATTTCATAAAATTTAATATTAACGATCTTTTAGAAGAATTTTCTTAACTAGTTTTAGATATGGTGCTCCAGGCATGGAGTTGGAAGGAACCCACAAAGAAGAGGCATGTGTCATGGAATTGTTCTTTCTTCCTGGACAGGTAAGTTTTTATGAATGACTGTCTAAAATTCAGTGTATAAAATCGACATTTGTGACTGCTCATAAGTTATATTCATTCAAAATGATTGCAATTCCTGCTATTTTATCAGGGTGGTGACAGAACCTGGATATCAGGGAAAAGTCGGAATTTTATCGATCTGAAAAAATGCGGCCGGGGGCCCTCGGAAATTCGTAAATATATCTAAAAATCGGGGAAAATTAATAGTTACTCGAGTTAGCTATATATTAGTATCTTATGTCTAGCGTTATTTGTAATAATAAATGGAATTAAAAAAAAAAAACTTGTATTCATTTATAAAAGCGTAAGTTTTTGATTAGAGCAATTTCTTATGATTTGTTAAAGAATAAAGATTTGAGATAATATTTCGGCAGTTTCTATTGTTTAAATCTTTGCTATAATATATATTAGGTACATATAATTATACTATTTTTATATTTATGCTGCAATATGTTATTCTGGTACTCGTAAAAAGAGCACTAATTAGTTATTGAACTGTTTTAAACTTATGAGCAAGGATCATAGTAACCTTTACTGTTAATATAATTTAACTAACTTGTGTTGCAAATAGTAGTTTTAATGTTTCTTAAAATTCTTGTGCAGTTTTAGAAGCAAAGTATTTTGTTAAAATTTCCAGTATTTTTTTACATATAAGAAATATAATATACTGTTTTAATAAATTTTTTTAGGATGTTCATTCCATTTTTTAAAAAAATTTTCATAATGTATATTTCGTGTTAAATAACTGGCAAGTTTTTAATGTGTATTGTACACATACAGTGATTCTGAGTAGGGAGAAAGCCAGGAAACTAATATAATTGGTAACCGTAAATCGGGGAAATGTTTTTCAGTTTCTGTAGCCACCCTGTTTATATCTAGCATTTTGTTTCTTAATGTCTTTACTTTCCCTAGATTATTTTTTTAATTCTGTAAATGGATCTGTAAATCTATGCAGTGACTGTGTTATTTTACATTGTAATTTTTTCTGTGTAGGGTCGTTTGATCAGTCAGTGTGATAATACCTCCCTGCATCTTTTTGAGCTCAATGAAAAGGATGGCAAGTGGGTGTTGGAAGAAGTGAAGTCATGTTCTTTACAAGGAAGGTATGAAATTGACTTGTATATTTTAAAGTTCTTGGAAGTCTTCGCAGTAATCATTTCGTTCTTTTTTTTTTTGTGTGTGTGTGTGTGAATCTCTTTAGAAAGGAAGATACTTCAATGGGCATTGATCTTTTTGATTCTGAACATGTTAATCGAATTTAAATTAAGATTGTTGTATATACTGCTGTGAGCAGAATAAAATATTAATTTATAAATTCATAGATTTCTCTTTAAAAATCTTTTTTTTAGGGGGGTATTCCAATTTCAACTTTATTTTAAAGATTCATATTTGAAATATAATTTTTAAGTAATTTGAATAGAATAGCAATTCGGTGCCATTTCACTAATAATGTGACTAACTTTTTTACAATGGAAAGGACAGATTATAGAAAAAATATATAGTTTGTTATTCACGAACAATAATACAAAATGCACTAATATAAATGCATAATAAAAATATTTAACATTTTATATTTAAATATAAAATTTTAATAATATAAAATTATAAATATTTTAGTTATGCTTTTATGCCTATTAATTAGGTTAAATGAGTTCTTTTCTATTGAATGGATATTTTTTGTTTCATCTACTAACATATTGAAAATAGCACATAGCTAATTGGGCTTGACATTGATCAAATAGTGATTTACAGATTAGCCTTCAAATATCAAAAAGGGGGGGGGGGACATTTTTTGAGGGTTAGGTTATATTAACATCCCATATTGAAGCAACATGAGGGCTATTTAGGGACGGACCTCGTAATTTTGTACCACGGTCAGATGACAAGGACAACACCCGAACTGGCACCTCTTCTCAACTTCCACACCACACCAACGGGAGGACGTTTGGCTACTACGTATGATTTAGCATGCAACAGGCTCCATACACGGCGGAGTCTCATTTTTTGAGGGAGGATAGAGCTTAGAAAAGGAATACTCCCCTAAAACGAGGGGAGTCCTTTAGGGAGGGAGGAGCCCTTAAAGATCCAGGGCAGGAGGTCACTCAAATACTTTTTCTGTTGCCCGAAAGAGATAAAGTTGATTTTTTCGGACCATATTTTCATTTAATTCAACTGTACATTAAAGATTTTCATTTATACTTCTATTATTATGTATTCTTTGATAAATACCTTTCCTCACAAGTGACTTTGTTTTGAAACCTATTTGGGTTTTATATTCTCAATCAAAATATTGCATCTGCTTTGAATGTTTTGTATTATGGTATATTACTTCTAGGAGAGGGGAGGTGAAGTTTTATACTTGTCAACTTGTATGTTTTACTTCAGTGCTGGTTGAATTTGATTATTAATGGTCATGGCAAAATATATTTAGATGAAAGATTTATGCATTTTGAAACTAATGGCAGTTTTTTCTGTACATGTTTTTATGGGAAAAATTTGCAACTTTAAAATTTGTTCTGTGATTTTAAAAATAGGAAAAAATTAAGTACTATTTAACTCAACTTTAATTTTAGTTTTTCTTGCTGTCAAATTTTAGATATGTGCTAATGTTGAATTAGTACTTTTCAAATTAGGATAAGCAAATTTCGATGTGTCATTATGTAGATTAGCATGTTGTTGGTTAGATTTAACTTGGGAATAGAAGGAAATGGCTGAAGATGCATTGTTTAAAATTAACGAATTAACGATTCTTTTTACAATGGCTTATATTTTCTTTGTATAAAATCTTATCAAATATGTACATGGGAAAAAAATAAGTTTTCTTTCTTTTCATACGAGTCATGAGTATGTGAACATTGACTCAAATTAATGGCTGGAAATAATATACTGAGAATATATTTCTGAATCGAATAAGTCATTTTTCCATTCATGTTTAGGAATTAGTATCGGAAACTTGTTTTGGACTTTAATGGATCCTTATACCAGCAATTATATTAAATTAATAGTTTGTGTAATATGTGCTATTTAATTTAACCTCGGAAACTTAAGACCTGCAAACTTTCTTTTACTTCTTTTTCAAATGTCTTCATATTTGCTAATTTACTTTAACTTGAACCAACCCCTTCCGGTAAAATGAGTATAGCTCGTCGTTGGTTTTCGTGCTATATAGCACCATTCCATGATTAAATCTTACCGGAAGGGGCTAAAAAATCTTTCGGGTTTTTAAGCAGTTGATTTTAATTGTTTTTGTTGCAGATTGAAAAACATCACGACATGCTGTCTACCCTCAAGTGGAGAACACCTGTTGATTGGTACTGATGGCGGTAATATCTATTTGCTAGATGTGAAATCATTTGAAATGACTGATCACATCATTTACCAAGATATTGTCATTCAAAAGTAAGTTTTGATGATTAAAAATCTGTTATTGCTATGCATGACCATTATTCAAGGTTAAAACATCTGCCTGCCATAGATGTCTTCAATATATACTTGAAGGAAAAACATGTACAAGATGTATCTTTGTACATGAGTTTAGTTTGCTGTTAAATTGCTGTCTTTGGAATAAAATTTTCTGTGGATATAATTTGTAATTGTTTCTTAAATCTTGCATCTTTTCAGTTTTTAAAGAGAAGAAAATTGGAAATTAAACTTCTGTTCAAAAATAAATTGGAAACCAAAAGTTTTAAAATCCTATTTATGAAGCAGTCAATTACCAGAAGTAGATAAATATCTAGTTGTATTGTAGAACAAGTATTTCCGTGCAAGCATAACAGTTTTGGAACTTGATATTTACTGGCATTAAAGTGGGTAGTCAGAAAAAAGATGAAATTTAGCTTTTTGATCATGAATAAACCTCTATTAATTTCTGGAAAATTCATTTATGTGTACTTGCTTTGAGTGAAACTTCATGGGTCAGTGCTTCAAGCAGTTTTTCTTGTGTGAATATATTGTATGTTTGAAGTAATTGGCTTTCATTCAAGTTCATCTGCAAAAAATTAGATAAGAATTGAAATTCTTTTGCAGTGTTCCTGATGATTATAAATTGAATCCTGGCTCAGTAGAAGCCATTGCTGAACATCCTTCAAATCCAGATAAAATAGTTATTGGATACAACAGAGGTCTTATGGTTCTGTGGGATAACAAAACTTTGAATTCTGAAAATACTTATGTTGGCAGTCAGGTAAGTTAACATTTATTATGAATTAATGTCTGTTGTTACTTTTATAGTTAGCTGATGTTGGAAAATTTTTCTAGTTTAGTAAATTCTAATTTAGAATAATAATGAAGCATTTATGGGGAAAAAAATATTTTCTTTTTTTTTATTCTTGTTATTAAGTATACCTAGAGGAAATTTCATAATTTATCATTTGACCTAAAGATTTCTATCCATTTCAGTCTTTTAGATCAGTCTGAAATTACTTTAAGAATTCAGTTGGTTTATTTATAGATTGATGAAATTTCGTTTTGGCATCAAAAGTGTATTCATGTCCAATTAAGACCAAATCTGTCGATAGGAAAAAAAAATTCCTATATGCATATTGGACTACTTTCTTGCATATGAAACTACCCAGGGCTACATTTACAATGACTTTAACATACATGTTGTCATCCATATTTAATGAAAATATTTCGAATTTTTAGGTATTGTTCAATGGTATGGTCCAATGAAAATACTAAATGTTTATTAGTAAACAAATTATCTTGGTTGTCTTCATAATATATCAATTACAAAAGTTGCAAACCGTCAATACAATGTATTTTTCTTACCTGTAAGAAAACATCTGGTTACATAAAGATCTGACTGGCCAGGTATGAGAAGCATCCTTACATAGGTGAGGGGACTATACTTCATTTTTAGGCATTTCTTCATTAAAAAGGTAATCTGTTCACAAGAGGCTGCGATTTCAAGGATTTTGTCTACAGGGGTCAATCCAGTTTTTTTTTTTTTTTTTTTAGGGGGGGGGGGGAATTTTTGTGAAATTTTTATGTAAAACCTTTAGTTTTAGCAGTTGTATTTCTATATTTTACATTTAATATAGAACGTGTTGAACCAAATATATGCAGTAATTTGATATAATACTGAAAAAATATGTGTATATATTGTGCAATGCCTCATTCAAAAACTTAGTCAGATTAAAAAAAAAGGGCCATCTTTGTGAATTTGAGTTTTGTGAAGGGGTCGTTTTTATGAAGTGGAATTTTGTTAAGGGGCCGCAAAACAGCCTCAACTTTTGCTGGATCGACCCATAGTTTAGCTGCGCAAATGATCCAAAATATACCAAAAATATTTGATCTTGATAATATTGTTTCTAATATTAACTTTCATGGAATATCTCTGACTGGTATTTGAATAATTTTTAATGCCCTTTTTATTGGAGAGGTGACAATTTGAGATTTATTAGTTGCGTAATGTTAATTTGAATTAAACTTGAGAGTTAATATTTTGACTTCTCTTTTATTAACCTTGTATAAGACAACATTTGTTCTTCCATTTATTATTTTAGCAACTAGAATCCGTTTCATGGCATCGCAGTGGAACTAAATTCATGAGTTCTCACAATGATGGGACGTATGTAGTTTGGAGTTCAACAGACTCTTCAAAGCCTCAAGAAGCTCCTGTGCCACCTTATGGTATTTAGTGTTTCTTCTCTAGTCGTAATATTCATCTCTAGAAATATTTGTGAACTTATATTAATCTTGTTTTACTTCCCATTCCAGGACCTTTCCCATGCAAAGCTATTTCTAAAGTGTTATGGAGATCTGTGAAGGGAGGGTATGTTGTGTTGCATTTTCTGAATAATGAACTAAACAGTAAAAACGTGTTATTGAGCAATCTTTATGTGAAATTGTGTTTTTAAATTTTTTTATTACTCGAGTTGTCTTTATGAAATCCAAATGTAGTCTACGAATCTGCATACTTTTATTAAACTCTTTTAATATATTTCTCTATCTTGAAATGAGATGCTCCTAACTTTTTGATTCTGGTTAAATTCAAGCATAAATGTCTTTGCATAACTTTGTTTGTTACGAGTGCTCAATCATCTGTTAAAAAAATTATAAATGCCTTTCTAAATTTGCGAGATGTCTTTTTGGATAGTCTTGAATTTGCTCTTTATTGGGATTATTTATTAGAATTTGTTTGTATTGGTCTTTTATCCTGCATGTAGTTGAAATATGCATTTTCACGCATTCTGCATGTGTTTAGAGACCTATTTTTTACGGGGTAAATTTCCTCCCACGAATAGACACAATTTGCTACTTTACAACTTGCATACTTGGGTTGTCTAAATCTGGATATAAATAACGATGGAATAAGATTTTATCAAATTTTGAATTTTATAATTACTAAATTCCTTTTGATACACGTGTAGTGAAGTTCTTGGTACATTAAATCGTATTGGATGATTTCAGCAAACTTTCTTCTTATAGTGACGACTTCACGATCTTCGCCGGAGGTATGCCTAGAGCTAGCTATGCAGACAAGAACACTGTGACAGTCATGTGCGGTGACAAACACCAAGTGCTGGATTTTACCTCCAAAGTGGTTGATTTCTTCACTATATGCCATGGTGATGAAGAATCTGGTAGGTTGATATATTTTAACTTAAGGTATAAAAAATGTTCGAAACTTATTCAGCATAGTAAGAGTTGATATGTTTTAGATTTCTAATCTTTAAGATTAATTTGCATGATTTTTTTAATGGTATTGAACTATTAAAGTGCCTTACTTTCTAAATTTTTCTAGAATATGATAATCCTCACACGCTGATTGTTCTTGCCGAAGAGGAAATTGTATTGATCGATTTGGAATCGGATGACTGGTTGCCATTCAGGCTCCCTCATCTGTCTAGTTTGCATATGTCGTCAATTACTTGCACTAGCCACGTCTGTGATGTTCCTCAGGATCTCTGGAATACCATCATCACTTCTGGGAATAAACAGGTGTCTGGAAAATACACGGAAAGAGTAAGTGTTGGTTTTGTAATAAAGTTACTTGTGTTCCTTTTTGCCCCGAGGATTCTTCTACTTTTGGAGGATTTTTTCGATTTTTCAAAAATTTTCCGACTTTTTTAATCAAATAAAACTTTCTCAAAATAAGGGACGAAATGTATCTGAAGATCTGAGCTCCAAAAAATCAGTTACTAACGAACTAGAGGCAACCATCCAAAAAAGATGACCTTCTTATGATACAAAGATCTGTTCGAGAGAGCTGTATTAAAAAAATGGCAACTAATATAGTTAACACATTTGTGTTTATTTTCCATTTAATCTAGAAAAGTGTACTGAATATTCCAAATTTCAATTCAGTGAATGTTTATTCAGAGTATTATATCCGATTTTTTATTTTAAAAATGAATACACACTGATTAATTTCAATAAATGGATGTTTTACTGACGTGTGCTTCATAATGGTACCATAATTTCTTTCTAATTCGTACTATTTTTTCTCATTAAGGGAAAATTGTATATAAATAAGAGATTTAATACCAGTAGCAATTACAATATTTGCTGTACTTGAAATTCTTGAGTATTATTGCTCGAATGTCGTTCGCATATGTTTTCGGACTTTTTGCTTTTTTGGCAATCTCATCCCCAAATTTAGTTTCTATATAAAAGTTTAAACAATACATGTTCTAATTAAGGGGATACATTACCTAAAAAATGGCCAAAACATAAATTTTTATTTAATTGTTTTGTTTTATCTTTCTACTTATTGTATCAAAATTTCAAATTGGTACCTCTAATATTATAGAAGTTATTTAGGCTTTTATTTACGATGACCAATGATAAACACGTGCAGAAGAAAACTTTACATGGCTTTTTCTCCATGTCGAACTTTACTTTCATGTTTTCAAAATGCTAAGGCTTTTTCCCTTTTTAGATGGAGCTTTAAAAATTTTTGTACTCGTTTATCACTATGTAAATGATAAAACTTTGCTTGCAATAAGTATTCAGTTGCTTAGTTTTTTATATAAAAGATAAAAAATGAGTTGGTGCTAAATTTCCTCATTTTTCTCCACTTAAAACAGTTTAAAAATCTATTTAAACGAATATTGGATGCACCTTAAAATCCATGCAGTTTTGTGTAATATATTTCAATGAGTTGGCAAATAAAATTTGAAGCAAAATATTCATATTTGAAAAAGTAGGGAATTTAAAAATTTTTCTTTAAAAAATTTTAATTTCAACTAAACTAGATCAAAATGTTTTTTTTTTCTTTTTAGGATGACTTTATATAATTTTTAATAGTATGAAAACTTTTTCAATAATATTGCAAATAAAAAAATCATTGTTCAGAAGGTAATGTGCCCCTTAATGAATTTTAAATATATTCTCTATTAAATACATGTAAACTTCACCTTTTTGTTATCTTAGAAAGTCCTAAAAATATATTAAATGGGTTCATGAATTGGTTATTAACAGTTTTCCTCGGTGTTTATGCAAATCTTCTTGTTTTTATAGAGTATCGGTATCGAATTATGAATACAGCTTTTGTTATACCTCCTGTAATGTCTTCCATTTTAGGAATGGCCAATTAATGGTGGTGAAAACTTGGTTGAAAATGCATCTGTTCACAATCTCCTGTTGACCGGCCATGAAGACGGATCAGTTAGATTTTGGGATGCTTCAGGTGTGGCTCTTGGTCACCTGTACACCATTCACACGTCTCATATTTTTGTAAGTGAAGATGGTGAACCTCCTGTGGACGAGGAAGAATGGCCACCCTTCCGTAAAGTAAGAACATCTGCTGGATAGAATTTTTTATATTGAATATTGTTACTAAAATTGATGCTTTTTTGTAATTCATTTTTATTTATCAGTTGTACCATTTCCAATTTTCATTTAATCGTTGGAAATGGTGCTATTGGGACTTGAAGCAATCTTTTGTAAAACAGCCGACACTCATTATAACGACCAGTGATATAATCCCTGTGTTTCCCTATGCACTCTGTTATTTTACTTCCTGTACAACAACCATCCAGTGTCGTCTAATCCCAATACAATGTCCGAATTCAGAGGACGCTCTTCCTGGTATTTTTCCAAAAAGAACATGTTTCTAAACGAACTTGAAGTGACCTTGATTATTGTATTGCCAAGCTTCGTAGATATAGTCTTCAGTGCTACAGTTCAACTTTGACAGGGCGAGGGGATGGGAATTACCACTCATCACAGCGCAGAAATTACAATAGCCTAGAATAAAAAAGTGTTTCAAGTGTTATTGAGACCTTAAAATGTATTTTTGGTAGGCAAGAAAACACAGAACACTATCGTGTTTAACTCTGGGGTGAAAATCCTCCGCGGATCGGCGATTTTCCTCTTTTTTGTATTATTTGTAAACTGATATTAATGCAGGATTCTTTTGCGACTTTTTCTTTTATAAAGCAAAATCTGATTTATATATTTTAGGTTTATTATATGTATTTTATAAAAATATTGATATTATAAAACATTATTTATTAATTGTATCTATTTTAAGAAAGTGAGTTATTTATTAATTGTATCTATTTTAAGAAAGTAAGAAAACATTGATTTTATAATGTTAAAAATAAGTACTTGTAATTGAAAAAATTCATACAAGGCTGTAAGCAAGACCATATTTGTTTCATAATTTTTTTTGTGATGAGTAAATCATTCAGTAATAAGTGTTTACTTATCTCTTCCTTAATGCATGTCGCTATTCAAGTAAAAAATGTAGCTACTCTCGTGAATTTTCCTCTTTTTTGCATCTTTGCTGTTTTCACCCCTGTTAACTGAAATGGAAAATTGTTTGCAAACATCACATATGCAGAAAAGACAAACAACCATTTCTTAATTTTTTCTTTAGAAAATGTGTACATTTTTTAATTATATCCACTATAGCAACGATCGTTATAAAGACCTTTTGCTGTGGGACGCAGAGGGTCGTTATAACGAACGTCGACTGTAGCTGATAAAATGTAATGCATAATATTGAGGAATAAACTTGAAAGCGATTTGATTCTACTTTTTCAGGTTGGCAGCTTTGATCCCTACAGTGATGATCCAAGGTTAGCTGTAAAGAAAATTCTGCTGTGTCCATTGAGCAAGACGTTGGTTGTCGCTGGAACTGCAGGGCAGATAATATATTTTGAGTTGAAAGACGAGGAAATAGAAAAAGAACTAGAGGCAAGCCATGTCTTCCAATAATTTTTATCAAATTGATTACAGTAAAACCTCTTCGAAACGGCCACCCCTCTTAATGGCCAATTTTTCGGCCCATAGACCTAATGTTAAAATAACCCCTAGCAACGGCCACCCAACCCCTCTGAACGGCTGCCAGGTGGGTTCACCCATCCCATTTAACAAACGCATCAGTTAGAGATTTATTTTTTAAACTGAAAAACGAACTTGAAAAAATGTTTTTTTTCTTCAGAGAAGGGTAAAAACTTAAAACGGTCACAAATTGTATCCTTTTTGTAAAAAATTATTAAATGAAGTACTATTTTCTCTTTAGAAAATAGTCTCAAACTTCATTTTAAATAAGAAATATGTGTCAGACTTGTTTATATTATATATTATAGCAATTATCTTGTAATTGTAATGAAAACCCTTTAGAGTGGCTGCTCGGAGAGGTTTCACTGTATCATATAAATCACATTATGTAATTGATTTTCCTGGTAATCTTGAGCTATGATATTTTATTTGGAGCATTTGGACTACATCTGCAAAATTGGTTCCGTATATTTTGTATAAACTTTCGTGAGTAGATTTACTTTTAAATTCAAGCTAAACAAACTCAATCTCATTTTTTTCAATATAAATGCATTCATAACAAATAAAAAAAATATTTCAAGATAGTCGCATAATCACTTCATACATTCAAATTAGTCATCAGCTATTTGATTCTCATCTCCTTTTTAATCTCTTCATGTACTATTGTTTGGATCGTGCTCTAAATTACAATTTTTGATATTGAAAGCTGTAATTATCAATAGTAACAATTTTATTAAAAGGGTAGACATCTTACAAGTACACTTAAATATCTGTAGTATCTTTTGAAGGTCTGATACACATCAGCTTAACAATAAATGCCATAAATAGGATGCTGTCTAATTGGGGCATGAGAAATTGCTGTCTATTTGGGGCATGAAAATCTTCAGTATTTTCTTGAAATCTAGAGTTTTTGTAACGTGATGACAAGTATATTGAAACTTTTCCGAGTTTGTAAAATTTGTTGCAGGGATATTAAAACTTCGGACTAGTCTCTTATAAGATTCCTGCAATTTATTAAACATATTGTGGCTAGTTCACTGAAAGTAGAATACTTAAATTACAAAAGAGTTTTGAATATTTTTCTCTGTTGATTTAAATGTAATTGTCTAGGCCATTCAAGTATTTGACTTGAAATATTAATTTTCATATTTCAAGTTAATAAGTTAAATTAAGCTTGTTCTTTGAAAGCCAAATGTTTGAAATTGTGAATTGAACTTCTAGACATGGTATTGAAACAGTTTTTAAAAACTCAATTTATTAGTAGCATAAACAATGTTGGCAATTTTTTTATTTGCAGGCTCACTCTGTGAACATTGTAAGTGACCGTGACAGTTTTGTGTGGAAAGGCCATGACCAGCTTTCCTTGAAACAAGGCAGCTTGAAGTTTGATCCTGGTTTTGTTCCCGTTACCATTGAGCAGCTGACTCCTCCTGCTGCTGTGACTGCTATCGCATTTCATACTGAATGGGGGCTGTAAGTGATGACTTATTATGTAATTTCGAATGTAAATAAGTATTGGTGTATAGCTGCATATCAAATAAGTGAATTTTTCAACTTTATCTAATTTTTAGACTTGCCGCTGGTACAGCTCATGGATTTGCACTCTTTGATTATATACAAAAGAAAGCTGTTATGTCAAAATGCACTTTAAATCCTAATGGTATGTATATTGGTTATCTGGTCAGGAATACTTAACTATATAAAGAATATTCAGTTGCATTTTCTTAATTGTAGCAGTTGAGTTTATCTTCTAATTGTCTGTAGATTTGGCTTTCTACTTCGGTTATCCAGATCATATTTCGGATTATCATTTATATAAAATTTTCTCCTTTTCAACCATGTTCCTTGACTCAATATTAATCAAATGTACTAATAAAGTTGATCTGCTCGATCTTTTTTCAATACATTTTTTTTTTTTAATCATTTGAGGCGCCAGGCATTCAGTTTTTTGAAATATAATGAAAATACATCATGAATGGGTTTAGTTTATTGTCTAGACATAGAATCTATAAAAAAAATTGAAAAGGAAACCTTGCTTCATTCCGAGGGGGTTGTCCCCTTAGGGGTCACCCCCCTTAGATACAGCCACCTTGATACACTCAAAAAAATATTGTTGAATCTTACAGAAAATCGTAAATTAATAAGAATATTGCAGGAAAATTTTTGGATTAATTTGCTAAAGTTGTAAACGTCTGGAACTGAAAGTTTATATCCGAGTTAAGGAATCTTCGCAAACTTGCCTCTCCCCGCAAAACAAATCTCTTAATAATTCCTATCCTGAAGCGAAATTTCACAAGGCTGCTATATACATTCTAAAAGGAGTTCTATTAGCCCTATCCTAGACCTATTTTCCATTATATAGTTGAATTTAACGGTTGAGAAGAGAGTGAAGTTAGGTGTGCCATCAGGTGGCACGCTGCGCCGCAAAGGGTTAATTGGTCGACTTGAAGGTGTATTTTCTTGTTTTACATTCCCATTAATGCCATGAAGTCTAACTTTTATTTTTTATGTACTTAGATTTGATGGCTGTTGGTGATGCAGCCATGTCCAGGAAGAAGTCCTTTAAAAAATCTTTGAGACAGTCATTCCGAAGACTGAGGAAAGGAAGGTCGCAGCGCAGCAAGCGAGACAAAACTCCAACAAAAGAGGAAACTAAAAGGTATTCTTTGCGTTGATCTATTTAAGAAAAATATTAATGAGGTTTTAAAATTCTCATGGGTTCATCTAATTTTTAACTGTAAGATTCAGAATGTAAAGCTAATATGATTGTCTAGGTTTATTGCATTGGAGATCAGCAATAGGGTATAAAACGTAAATATATAAATTGACTAGCAGTATGCGCACGGCGTTGCCCGTGGAATCGGGACTTTAACAAAAATTTTTTAAAAAACCGCCCACAATGACATGAAAGTTTCGAAAACAAAAGATTTTTTTTTTTTTCATGCTACAGTACAGAGTATGTTAATCCAAAACAATATTACAAAATTGGAACGTGAAAATGATTATTATATAGCAAGCAAAATATGAATCAAATCCGAAAATAACAATAGAAGCAGTTCATTCAGGTGAAGGTCATGACGTGTCCTGCGCGTCCGCCAATCAAAATTGGCATCAACGTTCCGAAGAAGTGCCGCTTTTGGAACTCGATCGAGAAAAATAACTCGCAACGGTCCAGAAAAAAATTAATTTAAAAAAAACGATAAAAGATATTTTAACCATTCTTGTTTTAAATCCGACACAACCGTTCTACTTATAAGCCGAAAAAAATTGGAAATAATAGTGTTATTAGAAAGTCGGATGCAGCAAATTTAAAAACAAAACTAACATTTAGATGGCAAAACTGACTATTTTTTAAAAAATTCTGTAAATTACGTTAGAAATTCAAAACTAACTTCATTAGAACGGAAGTCGCGTGTTCTTTCCGATGGTATATATATTTTTGTCGTAAACTTATTTGAAACCATACTATTGAGAAATTAGTGCGAAAAATCAACCAAAACAACACAAAACATTAAATAAAAAAAATTTCTAGATTAAAATTTAAAATTTCGGCTTCGAGGTGCATTCAGTCACCATTACAACTACCTGTGTGCCAAATTTCATGGCTGTAAGGATAGATTCGTCTGGACATTGCAGAATTTCCAATTCTGCAATGGGGTATAAAATTGGGAATTTGATCCAGAGTTGAGTATTTTTTAAATTATAAGCAAGAAAGGTAGATAATGCATGAAAAAAAATTTGTTTTGTAGTAGCATTAGTTTTCCTGACTAGTAAGTTTTTATCTGTAAGCGAAAGTGTAATGTAATTGTCTAAAATTCTTTAAGAAAGCATCTGTCTTATATTCACTACTGTTCTTTCAATTAACACATCTGTGCAGATGATTTTATAACTGGCTGCCAGCATTGAGTAAACCAATAATGCATAAAATGTTCTTTTCTAACCTAAGATGGGGAGGGGGGCTGATGCTGAACGTCTTTATCATCGACTCTCATTATTGGTTTACTTTCTGTTTCACCTTTTGGCTAAAATTCTGCACTGCTTTTTCTTACACTTGTATTTATAGAAAAATGTCACTTTGTCGGCTTTTACTTCAATTTCACTTTACTCTTGCCCTTTTACTTAGCTTTACCTTGTGATTCAAGTCACAGTTAAGAAGTTGCAGGGTAGGTATAAATTGTCGCATATGCATGCTCGTTGGTGTTTTGAATGTTTATCACAAACATGCGGATGCTTCCATCCATGCATGCATCGCGAGTGTGCTCCACTCCGTATTTTGTTATTCAAATGTGCACAATGTTGAATTTTCAGTTGATTTTGGTTACTTTTTATGTAATTTGTTTGTGGTTTTTTTAAGGTATGGAAATAATTGCAACTTTATTTTGTGATTTTTTTGAAATTAGTCATTTCTTTCATTTGCATGAGTGTGCATTTATTTTCATGTTTTATCAATGTTCAGAATAAGAAATTTTGATACTAAATTCCTTTGTTTCTTTATTCTATAATTGCATTTTAATCGGTATGTTCATGGAATTCAGTTTTATAAATTGCTTCCAGTTTGCTTTTTGTTCAATCTTATCCATTTTCTACTCTCTGCTTTGTGTCTGTAGACTAAAACATTGTAATTTTTACACTGGCAAAAATTATTTACTATATTCTTACTTGTGTACTTCATTATATAGAGTTTAAAACATTTGAAACCTTTTCTTATTGTGAATCTCGTTAGCCCTGCCAAAGAAGGTACAACAGAGACGGATACCGGAGCCGCAACTCCAGTTGTTGAAACCAAACCTGTTGAGAGACAAATCGAGGCTCGTTCGGCAGACGATAGCATGGGCTCCATGGTTCGCTGCTTATACCTAGCTCAAAGCTTCATCATCAACAGTAAGTTCATTTGCTTCATTGTTCTAAAATGTGTAAATATATTTGTCACTAGGCATAAAAGGAAAGTGTGAAATGCTTAACTTGCATCGTTATACAGGGTCCGTACGCTCCTTGAAAACAATTTTCATTTTCAAGCACTATGGAAACTCCTTGAATTTGGGTTTTACTCCCAACTCCTTGATTTTCAATTTTTAACGTTTCTTTTATTAAATTTGTACTACATTCACCGATAAAAAGGATTTTAAATCGCTGCCGTATCAATTACCCAGTATTTTGTGTTGCTCTTTACATGATTTGATGTTCATCTCCTAGTAGTAACCAAAATTTAATACTTGGTTTTAAGTGCCAATCAGTAATGACCACAACAATAGAATAGTGCAAATTGAGAATGTTATTTCTCTTGGATTATTTTGAAGAAATAACTATTTCTTTAAGTTCTAACGTATGGTTTGTTGTAAAGGACATATATTGTGATGGTAGAGTTGAAGGAAAATAGATACTATTAAACAAAAATTCTTGATTATTAAAACTAATTTAGCTAAAATTGATTATTTTCTTCATATACTATTTTATAAGCATTGAATATGCCAACAAACTTATTTGAGTTATATTAGGGTATTTAAAATATTACTAATAATTTTTGTGTACTTTAAAAAGGAGCCCTTTTTCATGCGTAAATATTGACTCCTTTAAAATTTTGAAAATACTCCTTGAAAACTCTTTAAATCTTTTTTTTTTTTTTTTAAATTTAAAAAATCAGTAAGAACCCTGTTATATTGCGTAATTAAGCCAATGTCGAATAATTTTTGGATTGAGAGCCAAATATTTGCAATTATTTTAATATTGGTAATTTGAAAACATTTCTTGAATGTCAATTTTGCTTAATTTAATAAAACTTCATTAAATTTTATTAAATTACTTAAAACAATTTGGCTTAATCATTAAAAAAAACACTGTCCTTTCATCTTAATTGCTATGTGTACAGAAGCACTTTTTGAATATTGATCACTTAACAGTTTTGCCCGAACACTGCTCGGACAGGTAATTTTTTCTAAGCCCATCCACTGATCTTCTGGGCTATTTCACTTTCTTTACTTTGCAACGTTCCTTGTAAATGGCTCTAGCAGTATAATTAATGTTGGTTAGCAAAGCTAGTGTAAACCAGTTGTTGGGTCCTATTTTCCCCTGCAATTAAAAATTAATATAAATCAACACTTGTAACTATTTTGACTGCTGATTTGAAGTTAGGAAATTTTATATTCAAATTTCCTATAAAAAATATGTATTTAACATAATATGAAAGAAAAAACTGTCAAGTGATTAATATAAACTGTACATTAAAACTGCTTTTGCTTGAATTTATTTTTGGAGAAGTGGAAGAAAAGAAATTGCAAAATTTTAATTGCCCTTTTTTATATATTTGTAAACATCTTTCTCATATCATTAATATCAAATTTTTTTTTTGTAACTGAAAAGTTGTGAAAAAAAATTAAGCTTGCTTTTAGAAATATAAATGTCCAGAACATCTTTAAGTTGTTGAGTTTGAAAAATTTTAAATTTCTTTGAATGGGGAATATGTTAAAATATTAAATGATCTCTTATTTACCTTCATTTGTATTAACATTTCTGCTCTGTTAAATATTTGATTAGAATTTCAACATATAATTTCAGCTTCATGTTTATTAACTTCATAAATTGTAAATGTAGTTTTTAAAAGTTGTATTCATGATTGACCTTCCTTAATGTGTGCTGTAATCTTTGATTTGTGTTGTTGTAGATGCTTTGCAGTCTTACACACTCTGGGCAGGAACGAATGCGGGGGCTATTTATGTCTTTACAGTATCCATGCCCAAGGAAAAAGATAACAGGAAGACGGAAGCAGTGGCTTGCCAGCTAGGTATGAATTTGCCATACATTAGTTAGAAGAATGCAAATATCCTCCGTTTTAACCATGTCGTGGCTCAAGAATGAGTTTGAATTGTCTTTTACCTTAACCCTCCCAGCTGCACTATGGAAATTTTGAAACATTTGAGAAATGTCACCTTTGAAAACTCGGTTGTACTAGCAAACGACAGCAATTTTTAACAATGAGCATTCCTTCCCCCTTCTCTGGTTAGCGCACTCTTCGATCTCAAAGGAGAGATACGACAGTGATTTATAATATTGTGGGCTCCGAGGGCTTCGCTTTAAGGGGGGAGGAAATGGGTTGGAATAGGTGTGGCAAGCAGAAAGCCCACACACAAACTTGTAACCCCTCTTCCAACCGCGGGACGACATACACAATGGACAATTCACATTGGACAGGCAAAACCTCCAATTACTAGTAAGTATGTGGTCCTATGGGAAAGGAGGTTCCAATAGCCATGAATATCCAGGCCTGGTGTTAGAGATGTAGAAAAGTTTGCGTTGCTATTTCGTAGTCTGCCGTTTGAGATGGAAAAAGTTCAATATTTCTGGCTTGCCGCTGAGTGGGTTAATACAGAGAAGTTCAAATCTTTCGAAAGTTGGTGATTAAATTAAACTGAAGTTTCTGTTTAGTTTAGTATTTAAAACTGTAATCGTTGATCAGCAGCATCGGAATAAAATCGACTAAATCAAGTGTAATAATTTTGCATTACATCTTATCACTGTAACAATTACAGTATCGTACTCAATTTTATCTTCAACATTTCATTTGGCAAATATTTATTCAATTGTGGTTTTGAAAGATTTACATTGACTGGTTATTGAATAATTATTGCGTATTACTCGGTAATTATAGATTTGTTTTTTCAGTAACGTACAGTTCTTCTGTTGCTATTAAATGCTTCAGATTTTGTAGGATGAGATGTGACGGTTCTTTAAATTTTCTCTTCTAGGTAAAGAAATTCAGTTGAAGCATAGGGCCCCAGTGATAGCCATTCAGATCTTGGATGGATCGGGCCATCCTCTGCCCGAGCCTTTTGAGGTAGAAAACAACAGGGCTAAATCTCCTGATCTCAGTGGGAACCATAGAGTCATTATTTGCTCTGAGGAACAATTCAAGGTAAGGGCAGTCTTCTAAATGTTTCTTTCTCATTTCTTGCCCAAACAGGGACTTTCCCCCACAGAATTTTCATACACAAGAAAGTTTCTTTTTTGTATTGGTAATTATTAATAACATGGATTTCTCAATGACTGTAATTGCCACCAGATGTCCTAAAGGAAACCAGAGACATTTTCCATGTTTCAGATACGTTGGTTTGTTCCAGGACTTTCTGTATAATCTTGTTTCATCTCCAGCACATAATTTAATAATCTAATAATTGCAAAGTTAACTAAAACCAGCGGGAGTGGTCTCCCCTAAACTTTCTCATTCTTCCCCAAAAAGGTGCAGTTTCCTCTCCCTCTGCATGGATAAAAAAAATTTGAACCTAGATTCCAATGACTATCTGAAGGTTTTTCATTGTAGATCATAGTGATTGTAAAATATGAAGGTAAAGAATCAAATTCAAAGATTAAAATCCATCTAGCACACACTTCCACTCTTGCCGGCTCAAGGATAAAGTGACGTAATCCTTCCGCATGCATAGATTGCTATGAGTATTCATGCGCATGGAGAATCGGATTTAAAAAATTGAATATTCAATTTAAATGCCTTTTCTTAACCGACTGAAACAAAATTTTGTCACAGATCTACAATTAATGTTGGTAACCGTCGTACCAATTTTTTTTCTAAACCAAAGGATTTAGGAGATATAAATTTTACAGTTATGCGATTATATAGTCTGACAGACCATCAACCCTTTGACTGATTTGGTCCAAACTTTGATATGGACCTACATTCATGATAAAACTGTGTACCAAATTTTATTCATCTAGCTATTCAAGTTTTTGAGTTATAGTGTTCACATGACTGCAGACAGACTTCCCGGAAACGAATTTTGTCCATTGGTAGTAACCTACAAATTATGTGTAAAGATCACATACCAAATTTCATCCCTGTAGCTCGAATAGTTTTCGAGTTATTGTGTTCATAGACAGGCATAATTCCAAAATTGTGTTTTTCGGACTCAGGGAGGTCTGAAACATGGAGATTCGTCAAAATCTCAGAGTTTGAATTTTTTTGACGATTACAATACTTTCTCTTGGTATACTTCATACGCGAGAAAGTAAAAAAGCTATTTTCTAACTCGAAATGTGTCGATCATGCTGAACTTCAGTTATTAGGAAACAAAACTGCAAGTACAGCATTTGTCAGAAGTTTCCTTTCCAAAAAAGTAACTTGGCAATTTTTAAAAAATGGTGAGAAACCTAAAATGAAAGTAACTATGCAAAATGATGTAGTTAAACATTAATTAATCGTTATGAAATCGTCCCTAATTTTTTTCTCTGCTATTAATATTGTTTGGAAACAGTTGACATATTTTTGAAATGACTCCAGATTTTTTTTATTCCAATATTTTTCTGAATTTTTGAAGTACAGTCACTGTCGACCCTTGGGTACTGCTTTATTCATTCTCTGCTGAATTTCTGAATCTGAGAATTCTGAAATTTGTTTAATCTTCAAAGGGCATGAAATTAAAATTATATTCATAATATTAGTAATTCTTATGAATAATGGAGTTTTCATTATGTCCTTATTTGTCTTGTTCTGTGTGTCCTTTTCATGCTTATAACGTTAAATCATTCTTCGCAGGTCTTTACCCTACCCAGCCTTAAGCCTTTCTGTAAATTTAAACTTACTGCCAGCGAAGGAGCCAGAGTAAGAAAAGTAGCCATGATCAAGTTTGTCAGCACAAAAGGTAAGTTCCGACTTGTTTTTTGATTCTTCGATGTAAAAAAGCTGTTTATAACCCAAATTATATTTCAGAGAGGATAGGATTCCAAGTTCGTTGAATGACATTTGATTTTTAAATCTTAATGTATAATTTCTTGTAAACAAATAGAATGTGTCATCAAGCCAGTTTTAAACATTATATGAGGCGTGTCCGGAAAGTAAGTACAGTTTCGTTCTACCGCCACTGCAGCGCTAATGTCGCAGTTCCACGCATGTGCACTCGTGTCTCTGGTTCATTGTTTGCCCACTGACGCCATTGCAGCCGGATTGTGTTGTGTTTACACGTGTTAGTGTGCGTTCAAAATGTGCAAGATAATTGCAGATCCCGCCGACTGTGAAGTGCGTTCTGTAATACGGTTTTTGAACGCAAAGAAAGTTAAGCCAGCTGAAATTCGTCTTCAACTTGTAGAGATTTATGGTGAAAATGTAATGACTGATGGAATGGTTAGAAAGTGGGTTCGACAATTTAATGATGGACGCACCAATGTTCATGACGAAGCACGGAGTGGGCGACCTTCTGTTGTCAATGATGGTTTGGTTGCAAACGTGAATGAGAAAATTTGAAAACAGACGGTTCACAATAAGAATGCATTTTGATGAGTTTCCACAAATTTCAAAAACTGTTTAGCATGAGATTGTCACAAATAGCTTAAATTATCGCAAATTGTGTTCCTGTTGGGTTCCGAAAATGCTTACGGATGTCCACAGAACGAAGTGACTTGGCAGTGCTTTGAAATTTCGTACCCGATGCAGTGAAGAGGGCAACGAATTCCTGAACCAATCCAGTCAATGAACAAAATTATGACCGGTGTTGAAACTTCGATATGTTCTTGAACTTGAAGCGTGATTTTAGAGGTAGGCGCTTTGACAGCAATGACGGCACAAAAATCGGTGTTCAGCAGTGACTGTCTTCACTGGCGGCATCTTTCTTTGAAGAGGGTATAGATAAGTTGGTTTCTCGCTATGACAAATGTCTGAATATTGGTAGTAACTATGTAGAAAAATAGTTTACGAAATGCTTTTTCATGTAAAAAAAAAATTTTATTTTGAAAAAACATTTTTTATGCAAGTTTTTCCAAAAGGGTTCTTACTTTCCGGACATGCCTCGTACAAATGATAAAAGTTTTAAGATTTTTTAGTATGAATAAGTGTCACAAATTCAATTTCAGTTACAAACAACCTGAATGCATATTTTCAGATGAGAACTTCAGCGAAGATTGCATGGCTTGTTTGACTAATCAAGGTGAAATCAGCATCTTCACTGTACCAGATCTTAGAAGACAGCAAACACACAATGTCATTAAACGAGAAGACATCAAGTATGTTTCAAATTTGTTCTTTATAATTCTGTGGCCGATAGTTCTTCCTAAGCAATATAACAGTATATTGAAATATTCTGGGATTCTGTTTCCATTTTACCACGTTTTTATTAACTCGCTTTCTTGTCTGTCTGTTCGGTACGAATTTTGCAATCAATTTTAAACTAACTTCCCAATGAGCTGGCGACTTGAAACTTTAAACATAGCTCAGAACTAGATGACAATGCAATATTAATTCGCTTTCTTGTCTGTCTGTTTGTCTCTTAATTTTTTTTATTTCATATTTTGTGTTTTACCGACCCAGAGCTTCGATAGATGGCGCTGTCCAGGTTTTGCTCGTGAATAGCGAAGAGGGGGATCTTGAGTTTGTAGAGATGGATTCCAAGAAATTCCGCGGCGAATAGTGGGGAACATCGGAGAGTGGATTGAAGTTCGGAGGGGTGGGTTTGCTATACCAGAGTGACAATTCGTTTGCCATGAAATTCCAGGGGGAGGGAGGGGAAGGTAAAATGCTGCACGGTTGCTAAGGTCTCTGCGTCACGTAACTTGATTTTTCAGGAAAATAAAAATTTTCTATTTATGCTCAGGTGAAGAGAAACTCAAACTTGAAAACTTCCATGTGTCTCCTGTCATAATCTCATCAAGATGTTTAAAATCGATTGCAAAATTTCACACACACAAGACTAAAAAGCAGAAAATAATTATTTAAATAGAAATTTTTTTTAATAAACCACGTTTTTAAAACGGACTAAAGTATAAAATTTCTTCTAGCCCCATACAGATTTAAAACGAAAAACGGGGGTGCATGTAATATGTAATAGAAGTGTAGGGAGTAGCTGTGGTTGAGAACTCACACAACAGTTCATATCATTTCCATTGCCATGAAATTGTTAGTGACTGAAATAAACTATTTATGCATGAATTATCTATTGCATGTGCTCCACGTTTTTCGTTTTAAATCTGTATGGGGCTAGAAGAAATTATTTTATACTTTTTAGTCCGTTTTAAAAACGTTTTTTTTTTTTTTAAATATTTTATTTAAATTATTTCTATTGCACTAAGTGAAATCATTTAATTTTATTCTTGTAGTAAATAGAACATATTTTAGTATCTATATTTGCATAAAGATTGTGAAGTTAATTAGGTAGCAATAGATTCTGTAAGATTTTTCAGTTGATTTTCATTATGATAGAATTGTCTAAAATAATGTAACTTAATATTTTCAACGGGAAAGATTATTGAAATGTCTTCTTGATTATTTAAATAGGAAACATTATTACTCTGAAAGTCTTCCTTGTCTGAATTGTAATTGCAGTGCTCAATCTCGTAAGAAATAAATACGGAAGGCCAGTGCCTTGTATGGCGCACATAACTGGTGTATTTGAAATTTAATTTGCGATAGATGAAAATATAAACTTTCCTATTCTTTCAAAAAATACCTTTATTAATGTTAATGAATATCAAATTTCATAACATTTTAGGGAATAAAATGTTTACTGACTTAGAGTAAATGTATCGAGAATAGACAAAAGTACTTGGAATTTTTATTTATTTGAATGTATACTAATTGAGTTTATTCTAAAGTTTTATGCGTGCTATGTTTTATATTAGATCATTGGATTAATTGCAGTATTGCCTTTTTTATAGTGGAATTTCCAGTGTAGTGTTCACCAAAACAGGACAAGCTTTTTACCTTCACTCTCCTTGCGAGTTCCAACGCTTCACCTTATCTGC